>ML860541.1:0-16417 GCA_009831015.1 Picea engelmannii
GGGGGATAAGGGGGAAGAAGAGTACCCCTAGAATTGGTTGGGAGGTATCAATGAAGTCTTTGTGTTTAGAAAGCGGGAGTAAAGGAGGAGCACAAGTTGTTGAAGGACATCCTCAAATTCCATCTTCATTGATTACGGTACATGAAAAACTTAGTTATTCCGGTGTTGATTAGAATCATTAAATACTAACAATGATTCTAAAATTGTAAATATTGTATTGTAACAGTAATTGTAGAGATCTAATATCTACAATTGGTGAGCAATAATTTCTTAATACTTCTAATTTACATTACACTCTAATTCTTGTTATAAATAGAATGCTCTTATGTTTCATTGTAACTATTATAAGGAAATGACAAAAATTTATTCTATTGATATCTTTGTGTCTTCGTTTAGATTATTGTTGCAATATATTATTGTGTTAAAATATGATTATTGGTTTTTATATACGATGGATATATTCTAATTCGAGATGGTTATTCCTGGAACCAATGTAGATACTTACAATTTTTTGTATTAATGATATTGTTTCTAATTTCTTGAGCAATAAAATTCACATTTGTTTTTCCTACACCTCCTCACTTATTTCCAAGTTATATTCCAATTGAATTCAAATTTTCTATTTAAGTTGGATGTTGTGTAATCGATCTTCCCCGTGAAATTTAACTTTTCAACCTGCAAATTTGTATTCTTAGTATTGTAATAAGTGCAACATCTAATTCTTGTTACTCTTTTACAAACCTTAAAAGCCTCGTCTGGAGAGCAGGAGTTGTGACTCGTATTAACCCAATTGATTATTAATTGAATTGATGTCGATTGTTGTTCAGAAAGAGGGCTCCAGACTGTTGATTCATGTAAAGGATTTCCTTACTCGATATAGATTCAGTCACGATAGATTTCCTTGTGAATAAGAGTAGAATAAGTTAAGGATTGCATAGGAAATGTTTAGGAAAGGAAAATGCAGTACCCTTGAATTTTGTTTCCTAATGAAACCATGAAAATTTAGTTATGGTTTCCCTTAAACCTATTTCCATATTTTTGTCATTTGTACAAAGTCATTGAAATAGTGAAGATTAAATTCAAACTCAAGATAAATGATCTTGCTGAAAAGCTAATAGAGGATCATGCTTATGCATAAGTAAAGCTTTTGTAGCTACACAATTACGTAATAATAGTCATTTAGGCACCATGTGTCTCCTTAACCCACTGTATTTTTCCTTTTTGTTTATCCTTGTGGAAATACAGGGATCAATTCAGAAAATTTGTGATCTCATCGTTATTATGCTCTCTCCATGATTTCCATCTGAGAGGGGGATACTTCTTGGTCTGGAATTTGGGTTGATCTTGCTTTCGTCGCCCTAACAAAATTCTGGTCAATTATTTTTATTTATCCAATTAGAGGATTGAGATATCGACGTGAGTATTTACCATAGGGCCACGTCGCACTAAGCTCTGATGCATGAGCAAGCATTTAATCTTAAATGTTGATGTATTTCCAGATCGCCATTGCAAGATGATAATTTGTGAAATGAGTATAGATTCTTTGATTGGTACTGTTGGTCCTAAAGGCTGCACCTGAGTGCTAAAGGGCGGAGCTAGGCCATCTCAAGATATGAATGGTTTGTTTTTTGATTAATTAAGTTGGTGGGTTAGCTAAATGATAGGTTTTTCAAAGATGAAAATCTGACTGGACTGGAAAAACAATATGAATGTAGGTTCTCCTTAACTGATGGTATGAACTTTGATGAATAGTTGGGGATATGGAAAGATAAACATAGGAAACAACAACAAGCAATGCAATGAATTACCTATTGTGTGAGAATTAAGACTTAAAATTATATTTTAAGGCCTGGAAAAATATCTGGATACAAATCATCCAACATGTTTTCAAATAAATGATCTTTTTACTAAGACAATAGATGTTTAATAGGTTGTATAATAATAAAAAGATGGATTAGAACAATAGTTGAAAGAAGAAGGAAATGTACATTGCACACCTCACAATTTGCATCCAATATTAAATTAAAACACATGTAGACTTGAGTAAGAAAACACAATTGTCATCAATAGATATTCACTAAGTAGAGAGCTTTACAATAATATGAGCATGTCCAATCAATTTTAATGCTTGAATATTCACACAAAAAATTGAACCTCTCTCACATACAAAAACTACATATTTATCATAGTTGCAGAGGCTCTCGTCCATCTGGGACTGAGGCTTAACTCTATACTACCAATTGTAAAACAACTAATTAACTTAATGAAACACACTGCTAGAGTATATTAAGGAATACTCTGAACTTGACTTAATCAAAAAATAGTGGTTATTATCAACACTTTCTCTAATTAACCCGACATTTATCCTTAAACATTTGATGTTTAGGTACTTTGGCAATTCGGGGGTTCGGGAGCTTCTAAATGTTGAGTTTGAGAATCTCTCAAAGTGACAATGTTGCAGAATGACGTGGTAGTGAGGACCCACTTCGATTGTTCCAGGCTCCAACACTTCGAAGGTTTGGAGAATTGTGCTCGCTTTGAGTTTAAATCCCCCGAAGTGCTAAACTCTCGGAGTCATTAACCATGTTTATCTTAATTAACCTTAGATTAATACTTTGATATTTGGTGTTTTAGGAGTTCTGGACTACGACTCTTCAAGGTTCGGGAATTTCTGAATGCAAAGTGTGGATACCTCCCAGATGGCTGATCTCGTGAAATGATGTGTCAATTCAGGGCTTCGAAATTTTGACATTTGGGATTTTTGGACAAAGATGACCTCAAACGCATGAACGTCGAAGTCACGGAGTGAATTTTGTGTAACTCTGTGATTAAACCTCGCCCCTTTATGCAACTCCAAATGTACGAGATTTGTTGATCTAAGTGGCCTATTGGATGGATGATCTCCCATATCTGACATCTCCACATGATGTCACTATCCCTGACGTGTCTGCATGAAGAGAGTCGCATGTGTCACCCGAAAATGAGCGAATGACGTAACCCAAATGGCCTAAAATGAGTGCCACGTGTCGAAGACCGATGGATGCCACATGTCACAATGGATGAATGCTACATGGCGGCGATCGATGGATGCCATCTGTCACCATAGATGAATGTTATGTGGCTCTGGTGTTTCAACATTCAGGAGTTTTAAACAAAGATGAGCTCGGACGCCTGAACGTCGAAGTCGCGGAGAGAATTTTGTGTGACTCTACAATTAAACCTTGTGCCTTTCTGGAACTCTAAATGTATAAGAGCCATTGATCTGAGTAGCTTGTTGGATCTTCATTGTTGCAAATTTAGCTCGTCTGTTCTCACAATATGAGCCCGAAATTGATTGCTCTGAATTGTTGTGTTTTGTCCACAGATGTTCCTTGTGCATACAAAAGACTTGGTCAACCTGTTGCATTCTTCATTAGTGGTAAACATGATGACAAGTATTTTCAAACTCAAACTATAGCATGTAATCACCTTTCAAGGAAGCAAAATATGGTGCAAAATAAGTAAAAAACAAGTAAGGGCCATTAACGCTAAGTGATTAAATCATGGAGAATAAGCTTAGAAAACACAAAACAAAAATCAGACTTGATGGATGTATAGGATAAAGGAGGGAAAGGGCAAGGGTGTAGACCAAGGTTACAACATTGTCTATAACCAGGGATATCACTTCCTTGTGAGGTGCTAAGAACAGTAAGTCAGGTGCCTTACCTCTCAAAATCATGCTCCCACTTGTTGTAACTTACCTTTGTTTCTATCTGCCAGCCATGTATATATGCTTCTAACCATATTTAGATATGGCACCAATTTTTTTTGTCTTCGAAAAGAAGATCAAACCAACAACACTAACACACCCCAATGCCTTTGTTGGGCTATGGATTATTTATTCACACACAAACTAACTAATCTACAGCTACACCCCATTGTCTTTGTTGGACTATGGAGTCTTATTTTTGATCTACTGTATAAACAAACTGAAAAAGAAATGCTCGAATGATGAGATTATTCAACACACCCCTACTATAACCAACTGAAATTGAATACTCAAGTATAAACAAATTTCCAAAATAACCAATAAAGCAACAAGTTTCGTGCATGTCTTCATGTACTCTACTGAAAACATTAAAAGACAACAACATACACAAAAAAATTATAATGGTAGTTCATACTTACTACAAGACATTGTGTGCATCATACAACAACTACAATATTAGAGACCCCTGTCGAAATTGAATCCATCCAATCATATATGGGATCATCAAGAACATGAGGAGACTCTAACCGATCTAGAAGACTGAATCGTTGTTGTTTGAAATCAATTATATGAACAATATTGGGTTGCTCCTGTCCTTGTTGAAACAGCTCATGAAAGTCATGTGATTCACAACCATTAAGGGCAACAAAACACTCTTGGTATTGCTCATATTGTTGTTTTAAATGAAACAACATGTCTTTTACATTGCTATTTTTTCTTGTTCTTACTCCAGAATGTCATTTCCAAAATTATAGATTTCTTGTTGCTCATCGATTTCTGGGGAATGCAGATCCACAACTATTATATAAGAATATTTGAAATGTTGATTTGGTATCTCCCCTTCATATCCAGTAAATGGAGTTTGTTCAACTTCAAATAAATCATGAACAAGGGATAAATATTCATGAAAAAATTGAGCAACAAAATGATCATAGTCATGACTATCATTAGTTGCATCATGAACACAAAGATGAAAAACCTTATGTTGGAAACCCAAACCAAATAAGGATTTAACATCAACATTTATTGCCTTCTCATCATCATTTTCAGTTTTAAAAGAATCTTGAAAGTTGTCACGCTATATAACAGAATTGGAAGAAGATACATCTGCTAATGAATTGTCTTCCTCTTCCTCTGAATTATTATCCCCTTTATCTATACTTCTTGAAGAACTAATAATTGATTGTTGAATATAAGATCCAAATTCTTCACAATAGTTTTCAAAAAGTAAATCGGTTGGAAAAAATCTTTTACAATGATCGCTAAATGTTGCATGGATTATTTTAGTGAAGATATGCTAGCAGGAGGCAAGGATCGATACCATTCACAAGCATCTCCCTCTAATGAGTACATGAACATCTTCATTAATACATCCTCATGATGTATACCCAATTGATGCACGACCTCATGGAATTCAAGCAAATGATCTACGGAGCTATCATCTTTATCTTCTCTAAATCTGGGCAAGTAATCACCCCACTCATCTATATTAGGAATAGTATTTGGAAACCCAAGAACAATAGAGAAATTAAGAGGAGAAAACCTTCGAGCCAAGATGGCTTCCATCTGGAAAAATGACTTCTTAAAACTGTGGAGCCGCCATTGTATTATTTAACCATGGAGTCACCGGGTGAATGATCTACAGTATGAATGTGTCTGGTCTTTGTTCACCACCAAAGATCATATCTGATCATTGTCGTTCTCCCATGGAAAGATATATCTTTACTCTAATCCCCGGCAACGGTGCCAGAAGATGTTGGTCCTAAAGTCTGCACCTGACTGCTAAAGGGCACAGCTATGCCACCTCAAGTTATGAATGGTTTGTGTTTTGATTAATTAAGTTGGTGGGTCAACTAAATGATAGGTTATTCAAAGATGAAAATATGACTAGACTGGCCAAACAATATGAATGTAGGTTCTGTTGGCATCCAATTCACATTTTTCTACTGTCCTTATAAGCTGCCTACACCAGTGTTTTGCAAACCTTAATTTTTCGTCGCAATTCTCAAATAAAATGACACTTTTATTTTTTGCGCTATTTGCACACTTACCTTCGTTCTTGTTTTCACGATTGCAAGCGTGAAAACTTGGTTTTCGAAGTCGCATTAAAATCGTCAATGAATTGTCGTTATCTTGTCGATATGCCCATTGCGTTTACATTTTACTTATCAATATACAGTTGGCAAGACCTTTTGATCTGTACTCATTTGACATTCTTTGATTGATTATGTAATTTCGTTTCATGAGTGATTGAGTTTGTGATGCATTGGTGATCGGATTTACATGTTATTTGATCAATTCAATTGGCACATTGGTTATATAAAAAAAGAATTGGTGTTATGGTTAAACCCTTGGTATGAATCGTTTCATACAATACATGTCACATAGTCAAACCCTTGGTATTGCTTTTGATTCATTTGTTTGATTTTAAAACTATGGTATACCTATTGCTCGCGTGAATGATTAATCCACTTACCATTGATTTCATTGGTCGAGCGAATGGCATAATTGTTAACCTATACAATAGTGGGTTGAATAGCTATTTGCGCAGGCAGTTGTACTATAGATATGACGGCCGTGCATGTATGAACTAGCTCCACCACCTTCGCACGATATGTCATTAATGTTTACCCTTATCCTTGTTTCACCCTTGCTAGTTTTGGGTAAGCATGTGAGCATTCTGCTCCTGCGTATGCTGTGAGTCAAACCCTGGCTCGTTCACATCGCTCACCGTGTGCTCCTCTCTATGGCACCGGTGGTGGGAATTGAGCCGAACGGTAGTCAAGCTCTATTACTCTTTGATAACGCACGTAAGGATTTACAAGATATTGGTTGGCTCACGTTTATACAGAGGTTCGAGGGTTTCAATCTATTTTTTGCACATCAAATCTCCCTTACCTTTGATGGGTGTAGGGATAAAGTAGGTGACATTCAGCTTGAGCTGAATGAAGAGTTCATTAGCTCTGCCACAGGATTAGCAGCCACGGGCCAGCGATGGTTTAAAAACTCTAAAGTTGATGAGGTGCCATGGCCATTACTGTTCGTATCATGAAAGGTCACATCCTGTGACAAAGGTATGCCTATTTCCACGCTTAAACCTAGGTGGCACGATCTTTTGATAGTGGTTAAACAATTTGTGACCTGCGAGGGTTAGTATGGATTGGTTTTTCTTTATCACCTTCGACTGTTAATGAATTTCATGGGTTATCCATTGAACATGCCATTTTATTTCCAGCGTAGTCTTTACAAAATGGCTAAGAGGTTCAAACGTGAGAAGGCTGACAACAGCTTGTTTCACCATGGCTTGATTAGACTCATCGTCGTTCATCATTTAAACCTCCACGACGATAATTGGCAAGCTTTTCTGTCTAGAAATGGCTTTGTTGATTCAGAGTTTGTCCAAATCGACAAGTTTATGGTCAATGAGACCAAGGTCGGGCCACCTGTGCCTTTTCATGCCCTTCTACCCTCTCCCAAACCCTCGGTCTGCCCTGATATCGACCTACCCGACATCATAACAGACAAGGTTGAGGCTGTAAAAAATCATGTGAGCAAGAAAGTCAAGGGTAACCCTACTGTCGATAGCAAAGGTAAAAAGAATGCTCGATTGATATCGAGACTTGCCTGGAATAAACCTAAACCAAACACTGATCAAAAGCCCATAGTCCTCAGCGAAGACTCGGACTCTGATATCGAGCGCTTCCTGGCTAGTGAGTACCCTTATTCCCATGGTTTTTGCTCCGAGCCACCCTATGACTTTGTTTCTAATTTACCCCCTTGCCTAAAGAACAATCCTAGCTACCCAGGGATCAAGTTACCTAATGAATCCCTCGGTGATCTGAACAAACCCTCGACTGTCGTTTCAAAGCCCGAACATACATCATGTAACCAATGTAATGTGTGGCTGGAGTGATACTATACCGACGTTCCCTTATTACAGTCGAAAATCAAATCTTTAGAGAACCAAGTCATAGTGTTGTCGAGAGAAAGGGACAGGCTTCAAGCTAATGAAAAGAAGTAGAAAACCACTTGTTCGATTGTTTTTAGGAATGTCGAGTCAGCAACAGCCTTCGTCAATTCCAAACTATCATGACCAATTCGTTTCTGTTATCCAGGTATGAATTTCAATATCAATTTCGTTTTATGTTGCTTGAATTAATATAATGAA
The DNA here is from genome assembly GCA_009831015.1 of Picea engelmannii. Classification (NCBI taxonomy): domain Eukaryota; kingdom Viridiplantae; phylum Streptophyta; class Pinopsida; order Pinales; family Pinaceae; genus Picea; species Picea engelmannii. The sequence goes on from ML860541.1 coordinate 7,917, forward strand.
TTGGATTATGAGTTTCGATAAGTCTGTTTATTATTCGAAATGACTCTGTCATAGTTTGATTATCAAAAACGGTTATGTTGTGGATCCTGTACAGTAGGTTCATTTTACTAAAATTAAATGTACATATGATATTGTTATGTGATTTGTCGTGCCCAGTTTAGTACAAGCAACTCATCAATTTTGATTCGGTTTGGTTTGTTTGTGAATCAATTCTGTTTGATAGTCGATTTGGTATGATTTTAATTAGTTTCATTTGCTCCTAATAAACTCAAAACGACTCTGTTCTGTATTGAATTAGTAATCTTGATTGGATTTTAATTATCTTTAACCTATGCGAAAGATCTACTTGCTATAATCGTGGACTTGTGTTGATTCATAACGGCTGTAACAAACACAAATTGTTTCGATTCGTTTTGATTTGATTGATGCATGTCTTGAGTTAGCACGATTGCCTGTTTTGAGTTAGATTGATATCGAAAGTAGATTTGATACTGCTCTATTGGTTTTGATTTTCAAAAACCGATTTTGTCTCTGTTGAATTCGTATGAGAAAACTCAGCTAATAGTTCGTTTTTTAAATTGATTCAAGTAATGATTTCGTTGAATGTCAATCGATTTTTTCTGCCCCCAATTGGCAATAAAAAATGATGGACGAGTCCCACAGATCCCGTTATCAATCAATTAATTCTATTATGATTTCGTTTGTGATAATTTACATACCAGTTTTTTATTTGATTCGCCAATAGCATGGATCATTTGTCTATGTTTAACACAGTGCTATCAATTTGAGAAAACGATCATGTTGATTTTGTTTGGATTCGAAGTGATTTTGTTAATGGCTGGAGCAACACAAACTATTGGTTTTGATTTCAATTGGTCCATGAAACGATTTCATTGTTGTTGAGTTATCCAATACGATTTTGTTAACCCAAATTGGTGATAACGAATTAAACAAAGTGTATCCATCTCTGTTATCATTTGGTTGAATACGATATAGTTTGTTCAATTTGTATACAAGTGTTAATTTGAATGATTCTTTTAGCAATCAAATATTTTTCAATGGTTTGAATATATTTTCTAAGATTCAAATTGATTTTTAAAACGATTCTGTGTTTGATTTAGACCAGCTACAGAATCGCAAGATTCTGTAGCTAGTCTTAGAAATTAGATTTTTGTTAATTTTATTAATAAAATATCCTCTAATATTGTCTATTGTTGTCCTTGTTCAGGTACATACGAATTTCCATGATCAATTGGGCATGTTGTGGCAGTCTAGGAGATATTTGTGTGATATAGTTTTTATTTTAGGTTGTTAGTTTAATCAGACTTGGGATATTTTCCCAGATTTGTGTAAACAGTTTTGATAACTTCCACAGAGATGTTTTACCCTGTGTAAGGTCTTTAAATACTTGTCATTTTTTGTAATAAACATCATCATCCTCAATTGTGGGAGAACCAGACTATGGATTTATGACTCAGACTGAGATGAAAGTTGATGTCTTGTAACAGCTTTCGCTTTCAATATATCAAACTTTTGTTTCAAGTTTTATGCATATCAGTTTGAAGTTGATTATAGACTACTTTAGCTATCATAATCCATTGCAGGATGATATGATTTGATTAATGTGCTATCCATATCTGATCTCTTTCATTATTTAAAAGTACAGCAATTACTTTGTTTCAGTTAATGAATCACAGATTTATCTTCTTCGTTAATTGAATCATTTTGTATAGATCTTTGCATACAGATTTATCTAACTGTGAAGATTTATAAATCATAAGGTTGCTGTAAATTTTTATGTCTTATTTGTCCTGTAATTATATTTGAAGAGAACAGCTGCTTCTAGTTTACGAGAAGCTCGTGGATAATCCGGTGCGGGTTTCCTCCCTCCGATCAGCTAAGACAATCATCGCATACACGGGACAAACCTGAAGCGTTACTTCAGGTCAGTTTGTTATTTAGTATTTAATAGTTAATTTGTTAGTATAGTATAAGTAGTTTAGTTAGATATATGTATAGTTTAGATTCGTAGTTAGAGTTATTATTTTAGTTGCTTAGTTTAGTTAGTTTTATGTTATTTATTTTTCATAAAATTATAAAATCAAAAACAATAGTCTCGCTGTCTTAGGACAGATTACAAATGAGTTTTTCAGGTTTTCATTCAAATCTGTAATTTGTAAATGTTGTACATTTGTAAATTAATTTGACTATGTTAGTAATAGAACATTTGATTTTATAGAATTATAGTTGTGTAGTATTAGATAGTAGATTGTATATATAATAGTTAGATTTGTTTATTAGTTTGTTTTAATAGTTATTTTTAGTTAGATTAGTTAATTTAGAGTAGTTTTATTTTGTTTTCTTAGGACTTAGATCGGCTAACAAAGCCGCTAAACCCGTAAGGATGGGTTATCCCAAACGGCTTGGGTTATTTAGACAACCCCGGACCGGATCCACTCTCCCAGTTGACGGACGGTCAATTTCGCCCGTCAACGGGTTCTCCTTAACTAACGGTATGAACTTTGATGAACACTTGGGGATATGGAAAGATAAACAGAGGAAACAACAATAAGAAATGCAATGAATTACCTATTTTGTGAGAATTAAGACTTTAAATGATATTTTAAGGCCTAGAAAAATATCTGGATACAAATCATCCAATAGGTTGTCAAATAACTGATCTTTTTACTAAAACAATAGATGTTTAACATGTTTCATAATACTAAAAAGATGGATTAGAATGATAGTTGAAAGAAGAAGGAAATGTACATTGCACACCTCACAATTTGCATCAAAGATGAAATTAAAACACATGAAAACTTGAGCAAGAAAATACAACTCTCATCAATATGTATTCACTGGGTAGAGATATTTACAATCATATGAGCAGGTCCAATCAATTTTAATGCTTGAATCTTCTCACCAAAAACTCAACCTCTCTCGCATACAAAAACTACATATTTATCAGAGTTGTGGAGGCTCTCGTCCATCTAGGACTGAGGCTTAACTCTGTACTACCAGTTGTAAAAAAACTAAATAACTTAAATAAACACACTGCTGGATTATATTAAGGAATAATCCAAGATTGACTTAATAAAAAAAGAGTGGTTCTTATCACACATAAAATACCACTTATTATGCTTTAATATAACAGAGTCTTGCAATTAAACAACTAAAAAATGCTACTTAGCAATGAAACTAGATTGATGTGCATGTTGGAGTGAACCAAGATTTGACAGAAAATGACTAGGAGTGACAGAACTGAGTTATGTATTGAGCACTGGCATGCATGCGCATTTTTTGGAGGCCACTAGAGATAACTGAATGTGTTGGCATCATTTTTTCTTCAACTTATCTCATGGAGGTAAGAAGCAAGTCATCTGGCGTTTTCCTAGAGTCTCTGATATTCTTTCTGTTGTCCGGATTATAGCTTCTCGAGTTCCCAGTTGTAGAGTTGCATGGTTCATATTCTGGAACTTTTTTCTATATTGTTGGCTATTGCCAAACTACTTCCAAATGAGAAATCTAATTACGTGGATTGTCTCAGTGTTCCCTGGTTTGGCGCCCTTTCCAAACTTCAAAATATTCCATTAAACGAGATAAGCCACTTCAGGAATTCGACGTTCGGGAATTTTGGAATGCAGAATATTCATATCTCCCGAAGGCCTGAAATCCTGGAGTCATTAGCCAATACTTTCTCTAATTAACCCGGGATTTATCCTTAAAAATTTGGTGTTTCGACACTTCGGCAATTCGGGGTTTCGGGAGCTTCTGAATGTTGAGTTTGAGAATATCCCGGAGTGACAATCCTGCAGAGTGACGTGGAAGTGAGGACCCACTTCGATTGTTCAGGGCTCTAGCACTTCAGGGGTTCGGAGAACTTTGCTCGCTTTGAGTTTAAATCGCCCGGAGTGCTGAACTCCTGAAGTCATTAACCATGTTTATCTTAATTAACCTGAGATTAATACTTTAATCATTTGGCATTTTGGGAGTTCTGGACTCTAGCTCTTCGAGGTCTGGGAGTTTATGAATGCAAAATGTGGATACCTCCCGAATGGTTTATCTCGTGAAGTGATGTGGCAGTTCGAGGCTTCGATGTTTCGGCATTCGGGAGTTTTGGACAAAGATGAGCTCAGATGCCTGAATGTCGAAGTCATGGATTGAAGTTTGTGTGACTATGTGATTAAACCTTGTGCCTTTCTAGAACTTTGAATGTACGAGAGTCGTTGATCTGAGTGGCCTGCTGGATGGTTGATCTCCCGGATCTGACGTGTCCACATGATGTCACTATCGTTGACGTGTTCGCATGAAGAGAGTGACACATGTCACCCGGAAATGAGCGAATGACGTAACCCAAATGGCTTGAAATGAGTGTCATGTTTCGGCGACCGATGGATGCCATGTGTCACCACAAATGAATGTTATGTGGCGGAAACCGATGAATTCCACGTGTCACCATGCATGAATGGTACGTGGCTCCGGCATTTCAGCATTCGTGGGTTTTAAACAAAGATGAGCTCGAATGCCTGAACGTCGAAGTCGCGGAATGAAATTTGTGTAACTCTGCAATTAAACCTCACGCCTTTATGGAACTCCGAATGTACAAGAGTCGTTGATATGAGTGCTTTGTTGGATCTCAACCATTGCAAATTTAGCCTATCTGTTCTCACAATCTGAGCCCGAAATTGACTACTCTGAATTGCTTCGTTTTGTCCGCGAGTGTTCCTTATGCATATGAAAGACTTGGTCAACCTGTTGCATGCTCAATTAGTGATAAACATGATAACAAGTATTTTCAAACTCAAACCAAAACATGTAATCACCTTTCAAGGAAGCAAAAGATTGTGCAAAATAAGTAAAAAATGGGTAAGGGCCTGTTGGGCCCCAACAACTCCCCCTAAATTTTTACAAAATTTAAACGGCCCCCATTAGAATCTTGATAATTATGATGAGCTACAGAATCAACATTTCCAAATAGTTCCATACCTTGGCTTTCTTTGAGACAAAATTAATACATTCACTATAGTATGAGACGTTCATTACAAGAATATATGTCAAAATTTAGAAACGAGCATAGAAATCTCAATTTAAACAAAAACGTTAATTTTTATCAACTGTTTACTTTCGTTTAAATTATGATTATGTGTTATTTTTTTTGCTCATTAACAAGTTTGACTATTTTGAATAATGTATTCAGTACATCATCAAATAATATCTTGGTTGATTTCTCATTTTCATAAAATCATTTGGTGATATTAATTAATTAAATTCTTTTTTTCATTTTGCATCTCATTTCAAAATAAAAATAATAATTAAAAAAAAAAAAAAATTATCTATCATTTCTTTGACTTTGTAAAAAACCAAACCTAATATTTTTCTCTTCTCCATTAACTTGAAGCTTCTAGAATTTTAAAATCATATTTGAAAGGAAATTATAAACAATGTTTGTTTAGAACTTATAGTTAGTTTAAATTCATTTTTTATTTTATTGTTCTAGATTTTGTTTTATTCACAATTTTTAGGTTACTCATTTTTAGGATATTAATTTAGGTTTCTTTTTGTTTCACATGTTTCTATTATCAAATATTTGATACGGATCTGATCATGCCTTGATTTTATTATCCAAATATATTCAAGATGATTGATCCAAAAATAATATTGGATTGTTACAAATAATTTTATGAGCAACAACAGATAAAATTTGGAAAGGCGTCAAGATCAGACAGATGATTTTGCAGGACTAATTGCATCCAAACCGTGAGTAATTTGAAGAAATGGTTGAAAACCTAGAACCGAAATGGACCCATTTACCTTCCGCTTAGAAATTTTCCCAAAAAAATGCACGATTCGGGAGATATTGATGTCTCTTTACGAAGCAAATTTTAGGTGGTAAAAATTATTAGTGACACCTAGACTGTTCACTCATTGTATAAATATATGAGAAAGTTCAGAGCCATGGAGATCCAAGAAATTGAGAGGAGGATTTTAGTCCTTTCTCTTTTGTATATTATTTATTTTGTATTTTTTTCTTCTTTTCAAATGGAGTAACGGATGGTTGGGATCTTTGGGAGAATGGACGAGTATTTTCAAAGAAGAATATGGAATTCCAGGTTGCTTAATGGCTTCTGTCCTGTGAATAAAATGGTTTTATTTTCATTATAATATCTTCATATTCTTTGAATAATTAATTATGCATTGATTTAAATTAGCTTTAGTCTAGTTTATCAATACATGGTTAATTTTTATCATTTATGTATTAATTTTTTCAATCTTTATGAGTATATTATCTTAAAAATTCTTCCACGACTACAATATGGGCATGTGATTTTGAGAAAGAATATGGGAAAGCAATTCATCTTTGGCTTTAGACTTGTGTGATGCTTATTCCATTTCGTTCTTTCATTACTATTATATTATGAGGAATATTATTATGGTTGATTTTAGCTTTAGCTTGTCATGATATGGTGTTTTCATACTGTTAAATGTTATATGTTGTCCATAATTTCTTATTCCATTTTTTATGTGTGATCAATCGATCATTTGATTATTGTGGAATTTATTTCTAATGTTAAATGATAGATAATATCAATACTCATAATTGAGTTTTCTTTCGTTCTTAAATATTGATTATCTTAATATCACATGATTTTTAATTAGTTGTCTTCATATTGTTATTAATTTACTCCAATATCAAATACTTCTTTGAATGTATTCTGGAAGTGCTAGTATTGTTTTGTTATAGGATTCCCTTAACAACAGTACAGGTAGGAGCTCATACAACACAAAAAGATAATACCAGTTTCGTTGATCAACTACAGGTTATTCGGTGTGTTGTTTAGTTAAGTTGTTTATGAATGAAACGATGATTACATTAATTAGATTTGACTGTTTTTGTGTCACTGTTTCAATCATATTCATTTAGTATTTATTCGTTTAGTATCTTTAAAAAAAAATCCAAAAAGAAGTGTTGTTCATATTTGATTCAGAAACTTTATCAAACAATCATTTTCACAAGATTTCATGCAAACCTTGTAAACTGTATATAAACTATTCATAATCATTTGTATATTCACATTCTTAGATAAATATTTGTAATTATTGTGTCGATTGTTAGAATCTTTTCTTTAGTTATTTTATTTTATTTTTCTATCTGTAGGACCCTAGTTGGCTAACGGAGCCATTAAACCTGTCAGAATAGGTTACACCAAACGGCTTGGGTTATTTAGACAACCACGGACTCAATCTATTCTTCCAGTTGAATGACGGTCAATTTCGTCCATCGACAAATGGCGCTAGAAGGAGGGTCGAGGTAAATTTAATGATTAAATGTTTTACCCCTCATCCTGTCATAATTCCAGATTTATCAATTTTTCTCTTGTGTCATCTTGAAATGCACTAGAAGGTAGGCCAGACTGACCAGCTAGCCTTATAGGATTCTTTGTTTCGAATTTAATTAATTTCCCATGGCTCCCCAAATCACTGTGTTGGAACATGCTTTTAATGTCTCACTACTAGTTATTTCCAACAAGACGGTTGATCTCTTTTTAGAACTCACCTTTGATGGTGAAGAGAACACATCTGCAATAGACCATATTTCAAATTTTTTTTATAAGTGTTTAAGACATAAGATCACCGATTATAATGTTACATGCAAATTGTTCACTCTCACTTTCCGAGGTCGGGTTAAAATTTAGTTTGAATCTTTTCAGGCTAATTCTATTCATTCTTTGTCTGAGTTTGTATTTGAGTTTTTATAAAATTTTAGCAACTATGATTATGATGAATTAAATGAAGAATTAAGTTGCTTAAGGAAATAAAATTGTGAATCATTCAAAGATTTTGGAATTAGGTTAATCCATGTTTGTACTAGATTCCCTTTGAAAGAAATGTCGCTTATTAATGAGTGGTTTGAATATCGCGTTTCTCTCTCAGACAAGCAAGATCAATTAATTGTTAACCAATCTGAATTGAGCACTAACACTCAATCTCAAGATGGTTCAAATTTTCATGTTGATATTGAAGATTTTGAAGCACCACAATTTTTTTCGACTTCTTTCATTATGGCAAATCATGAGCCACATAATGCAATTGTCACATCTAATCATTCTTTGCAAACATTGTCTCCTCTTGTCGAAGAAGGAACCTTTACTTTAAAAGATGGCAGTTGTCACACTCTCATAGATTTTCTAACAGTTTCTAAAGTAAAAGAGGTTGAATGTGAAGTTGATAATCATGTGGACGATAAATCTTCCCCTAATTTAGTTGAACATATCCATGATCAATCAGTGGGAGAGAAAATCATTAGGTAGACTATTAATCAACCTTCTATCTCTAGTGATTTGCTCTCAAATTTTCCCTTACATAATGAACCAAATTGTCTCTTAGAAATTGTCTTGTATTCTTTAAAAGAGAATACAACAGAGGTTGATCAGTTTATACAAGAAGAGGGAACAAAACCATATTTCGAAACGTATATACCTATCATTTCAAGAAATGCATTT
>ML860542.1:11800-24737 GCA_009831015.1 Picea engelmannii
TCCAACACAAGCAAGGGTAAAGGAGGGTTTAGGTAGGGTAGCTTGGTGGCAATACTTGTCCATTCATATTCAAGGTGACCATATTAACTTTATCATCATTGCATATGGAATACATCCCTTATGTGGTCATGCCCACCTTCAAGTAGGGTCATATACCAACAAAGTACTTGATCGAGGATCAAGTTGCCCCAGAACATTTCTGGGGTCTTATCCACCAAGGTGCAAGACCAAGGATCAACCCATGCCCCAGGCATGGGTACCCTGGACCATGTCCAGGGGCCCTAGACATATCTAGGGGCTTTAACTGCTTGGTCCCAGACCAAGAACCCCAGTCATATACTGGGGGCCCTCTCAGGGGTCTTTACTGCTTGGTCCCAAACCAAGAACCCCAGTCATATATTGGGGGCCCTAACAAGGGTCTTTTTCCATGGCACTAACTGTTTGGTCCCAGACCAAGTACCCCAGGAGTGCACTGGGGGCCCTAGATCTCTGCTAGGGTCTTTGCCATCCTCCCAGAGAATGGCTCTTGCAGCTGCTATAAATTTAACAGAAACTTTGCATATTTGTGTATAATGGTTTGGATTCATATGGATGCACAAAAATATATGTTTTTTTCAAAATTTGAATATTTTATGTATTTTTTGGTCAACCGGTATTGTTTTTTTCCACTTTTTTCCCAGTTCAAGCTTTTAGGGTTAACCGGTTTGATGATTGGTTTGGCTCTAATAACTATGGCATGGAGGATCGTGGTGGTGATAGGTTTTGTTAGGTCATGACTAGTACTGTCTCATTCAGCAAAGTTGACTTGTACCTTGAAGTGTTGTCCAACTTGTCAAAACTTTGTTCTTCCTACAACTTTTGATAATAAAGACATTATTCATTGGCAACTACTACAGGTTTATACATGTATGGAACTTCTATTTCTTAGACTTTCATGTGTTATTGATCTTGTTCTTGATAGGGCTTTCTGAATAGACCTTGGATTATCTTTTGCCCGATTAACTATATATTTTTCATTTTCTTTGAGGCCATAGAAGGCACTGGTTATTGATTAAAATCTCTTGTTTTTTGCATTTTAAACAAATTTCCATATCAAAAAACTAACACTTCGCATCTTAGGAATTTCTATACAGGTTTATACATGTATGGAACTTATATTTCTTAGACTTTCATGTGTTATTGATCTTGTTCTTGATAGGGCTTTACTGAATAGACCTCGGATTATCTTTTGCCCGATTCACTAGATATCTTTTCATTTTCTTTGATGCCATAGAAGGCACTGGTTATTTATTAAAATCTCTTGTTTTTCGCATTTTAAACAAATTTCCTTATCAAAAAAGGAACACTTTGCATTTAGGCATATTAGATTATGCATGTAGGTCATTTTTCATTATGTTTTAAGCGTATTACAGCAAGATTAGCTCACTGTAATTTTCATTCCATCAAAAAAACAAAGAGAAATTTTACGTTTTTCACGATTTCCATGCATTAAAATCATAAAAACTCAAAAAAAACCATAAAAATACTTGAAAGACATAATAAACAACCTTTAAATTCCTAAGAACAATCATAATTCATCATTGTACTTTCCATTTTCACATTTAGAAAAGTATGGTTTAATCATTATAGTTGTGTTGGGTTGTATGGCCAAGCTTTGGTTTTTGTGCCATTTTCAGCCTCAAAACAGAAATTACAGCTTGTCATAAATTCTGTTTTGTAACTTTATTGGAACCTTTTTCACAGCATAATTGCAATTAGATCTTTGTCCTTCCACTCATAGATAAAGATTGCTTCATTTTCCATGCATTTTTCAAGTGATTAGATCATCTATTACTTGTTGTCTTTTGGCATCTTATGTGTAGATTTGTTTAGGACACCAAGTTGTGCTCTTGATTTAAGTTTCACTAATCGATTATTGCATCATAGTTTGACTCCTAAGGTCATCTAGTGGTTAGCAAGCACTAACCCCAAGTGCAAGGAAAGAGTACGCTGTGACAGTGTACTATTTCCAGTGACCTTGGAACCCGCCACTGGATGGTTTCAAGTGATAACACTAGGAATGGGCATTACTGCAACTCCACTGAACAAGCTTCAATCTCCACTCACTGGATCAACTAGGATTTCACACCCCACAATCCTTCTCAAGTCCACATGTCGACCGCCAACTCAGATCTGCTTCAGTGACTGAAGCCTGGACATATTGCGAATTGAAACCCTCTGACAACTCTTTACTCCAAACAGCTTGCCTCTCCATACCTGGAATCTGGAAGATTTCAAAAACTGTGCTCTAATACCATGTTAGATTTTCTCGACCATGGTAAACAAATTCTGCACTCTAAACGAATTCCTACTGGAAACTAAATAGTGATAAACTTAGAGCTACTCAAAACTGCACTATGTAACTAATGCAAGAATCTATGAACACGTACTATAGAAAATCTATGAAGGAAACATAGTGAATTCACTGTCAAAATCTGTTACTGTTTTTCATTACTTCTGAAAATGAAAATCTGCTACAAAAAAACAACGATGTGCTAACAGCGATGTGAATAGACCTATACCCTGCCTTGTCTTTTGTATATTGATAAGAAGACTATGTACAATGAATCTGAACACGTGCACAACAGCACCTCAACTGAAGATGATCTAAGGCATGCAAGCATGCATCCTTCTAGAGATATGTGCCCTTATCTTCATGCATGTGCATAACTGAACTTAGACTTACGCTACAATTAGAAAACTACATAATAAATTGAAACTAACACATGCAACTGCATGCGCCCTCTTTTACTTCGTTGACAAACAACATGCAATCTATGTAACACAGGCAAATTGCATGCAAACTGCTAAGGATAATATTATCCCTTCTGTTATAGAGGCCAACAACTAAAGAGAGGCCAACAACTAAAAAGAGAGGCCAATCTCACCTCACCAACCCTCTTCACACTTTAAACCAGCTCTCCTCCAGCACAAGGAGAGCTTCCCTAATATAGGATTGCTAAAACCTGGGCAATTGAGCTCAAGGTGAAAAAAGAAGAGGGCTTTAGCAAAACAATAAGTTGTAGAATAAGAAAATATTAAAGAATGATGGGAGGATTAATGCTAGTGTCAATTCCATTGGGCAAGTGGAGTCAAAAGATAAACCATGAGGGCTATTTTTTTATGTGATTATGTAGCTCGAATGAAGAACCTACAACAATCCTACCTTGCTGTCCACTAAAACAGAAATAACTTTTATAGGTCTCTGAATTAAGAAAACCTCCAAATGTATATGAGGGTGTGCCTACCAATGGGAAATGGAAAATGTAGCTAATCCAAATTAAGAAAAGACGTACTGAGTGACATTTTCCAGCAATATACACAAAGGATTTAAAGGAAGAATGAATCACAATTAAATTTCTTCTTAACAAAAGCACAAACTTCTTAATGAGGTATAGTGTTGCCAATGTTTCTAGCCCTCCATAACACATTTGATGCAAAAGATTTAAGCCTTAGCATTCAACAAATAAAGTCCAAATACATTATACCTCACAAGAGAAAACCCTTATAATTGTGTTAGCTCTACCTCCTCAACAAGAAAGAAGTATTTGTTTACCTAGATCTACTGTTTTCCAAAGAATAACAATAAAATATCCTTCTAAACAACTTCCTTACTAAAAGTAGCAATGAGTTATGGAGATCCTCTTTCTTCTCCAAGAAGAATTGATAAATATCCAAGGAAAACAAATAATGCTCTCATGTAACCAACTCCATGAGACAAGTCAACAATGAATAAAATAGTGAAGTCGGTTAATCAACACCCTCCAAAAATAGCAAAAGAAGGTGGGATGCATCTTGTAAGTGGTTGACCATGGAACCACCTCCAATAATAAATGCCTTACTTGTGCACCCTTCAAGAATGATCTCCCATGTGTGAATTAGGGTTTTGACCCCAATAAGATAGTGACGCATCCTCAATAAATGTGCAACAAATCCCTCAAAAGAAGAATGCATCCTTAACCAACCCAATAGCATGCTCTTCAATGTGTAACAATTTTCCACGTGTATGCAAAGGAGTCAACCAATAATAAAATAATCTTTGAGCAACCTTTGAAGAATGTTCATGAATAACCACTTTGGTGAGCCAAATAATATAATATTCCTTGAGTAGAGATGCGCCTTAGAGAGATGTGCCAAGGTGGTTAAATCCATGTGTACACCTTGAATACTCCACATGCCATAACCAACTTGTCTTAGATAAATGTGCAAGGTGGTTAATTTCATAAATAATCCTCAAACCATGAGCCAAAATCATCAACTGATTTGCAACCATGTGTTGATTTTCCTAAACCATGTGCACAAGAGGAGAGTGTTAAAAGATAGAAAAGAAAATGATGGAAAAGGCTTAAGCCAACTCTATTGTCTTCACTCCAATATTACAATGGATGATGCCACCTCATAGAGAGATTTGCTCTAGATCCTAAAACATTACATGGTGATTGGGCTAGGCAATCCTAACTAACTCACTTAGTCATCATTTGAGGATAAATCACTATTATCCTAAATGAATAATACAATAAAAGGTGAAATGAAGACTTAGTGATTGTTAAGGTAAGCCATAGGCTAATAGAGGGTGACCTAGAGAAATGTGTGAAGTGCCAAGTAGGTGGATAGCTTCACATGCATGACACGTGAAAGGTCTTGGGACCTTCGACAATTTCCAAAAATAGAAAAGTGCTACTCCAATGTGCAATCATCTCGTTAAGTTCAACAAAATCAACTCCTCCAACTAATAATAAAATATGCTCCAAGGTGTTTAAAACTCCTCAAACCATGTGCAAGTAGATAGATCCAATGAAAATAAACCTTCTCCATTCCATCCTGTTAAGTTGGACAATAAACCCAATGAATTCCAAGATGAAGGGATGGCCCCTCCACTCGATGAAATAATGTAACCTGCCTTAACATCTGTGCATCAAGGTGAGCACTCCATCTTGGAGTTAATATTCATGTTTTACATCATAACGTACCCAAGTGTGAAAACAACCCATGTAAGCTAGGGAAATCACACTAGGAGCCTCTAATCACATCATCGTAACCACTAAAACCCCTAGAACCATGTGAAAAGCAATAATTATGCCAAGAGCTTCAAAAGAGAGTAATGTCAACCATTCAAAGGTGCAAACCTTAGGTAATATGACATCCAAAGTTCTAGGGTGCTCCATCTCAATGAAGATCAAAACTTCATTTTCGTGATCTTATAAATCTTAGAAAACCATGGCAAAGTACTTTTTAATCTAATCATCACACCAAGGACCAATTATTAACACTTGGAACTTAGGGAGACCTTAAGTTAATGGGTTCCCAATCCATCATTTGCATCAAGGGATAAAAACATTTATCAATGATAAGAAAAACCCTTCATAAAACTCCAAACATGTCAATAATGCTAACACCATAATCCCAAGGAAGCATCTCATCAAGCATCTATTAGAATGTTGATCCATCAACAAGTATATGCAACCATGAAGAGATAACCAAGCCATGACAATCCATCACAAATGAGATATGAGTCTCCTCCAACCCAAGGTACTCAAGCAACCCAATAGAAGTACCATCCTCATGAAGCTATCATCCTACAAATCCCTGTGATATGTGATGAAAATCACATGTGTAATCCTCATGCTATCTGAGGGGTAACACCTTCCTATCTATTGCTTGTGCAAGCATGCGCCCTCAGCATTGGAAGCCTACGAAAGTATTGGTGTGCCCTTTAGTCTACTCTATTGTTGCACCCTCATCTATAGACCATTGTGTTGCATGGAAATCAATGTTGTACAGATCTGTTGAGACTGTCATAGGCATCGGTACGGACTTGCATTACCTGTTGTACCTTTTGCTACAGTACAAACCTGTTCCAACACCTCCTTCGTTGAATTGTTCTCTGTCCACACATGTATCTTCTACCACATGTGCACCCAAGACTCGGACAAACTTTTAAGGTACCAAAAACTAACTTTTTTAACGGTGGGTGCGTTACCAGATCCATGGGATCTTGACCCTGGATCCGAATCCTCCTAGATGCACGTATGATCCACCAGATAGCTATATCCAATTTGGAGGCGGATCCTGTGAAACAAAAGCATATCTCAATAAAAGGAGATGGTTACAGCAACACTCAGCCCTCACCATATGTAAATCCCAAGAAAAGTTCAACGCAGTTTTAGGTTTTCTATTTTTTTAATGTTTTTTACACTTTTTCCACTTATTTAAACCCTATGACCCTAAGGATATTCTATAAGATAATCCTACCCCACTTTGAAGACAAGACACTGAGCGTTGTTTCACAGTTTCAGACTGACAATTTGCAGTGATATCACGTCTGATATTGCACCTATTGAGCAGTGAATGAGAGAATCAAGACTAATGTTGGGAAGTTATATTGCACCTGAGTGACTGAGTGAGTGAGAGAACATTCAGACTGAGTAAGAGAATGTTCAGACTCGTATATATTATACAGTGACTGAGTGAAATTTTCATTGATACTGAGTAGTGACTCGTGACTCGTGAGTGAACAGCAGACAAGGAATCACTGAATCAGTGAGGAATCAAAGCAACAAGCAAGGAATCACAAAATCAGTGAGGAATCATTGAACATACACTTAAATGTACATATATTATAATCTAAGTCACCTGACACGATGACACGGGACACAGAGGACACAGAAATACAAGTATCCGACACATGAAATTTTGACCCCGAAAATAGGACATGGAGGACACGTTTATATATATGTGTATGAGTGTGTGAAAAAAAATTGAAAATTACACATACAAAAATGAAATTTAGAAATAAAGATTCATATTTTGTTAGAAATTAGAAGATTTACATAATACAAAACTTTAAACATGTAACATAAATGATAAATCATGATTCGTTATACCTAAGTTGCACGAAACGGGGAAACGATTATGAGTTTCCGAAACCGGGACGATACGAAACAGGCCCTCAAAAAATGGAAACGTCGGAGGAAACACCGAGGGAAACGTTGTATATAAAAAAATTAAAAAAATATATATAGATATATAGAGTTTTTTAAAAAATAAAGCATTATATTGCAAGAAAAACATAATGATACACATAAATGACATTTTAGAAGGAAAACCATGTCCATATTAACTCTCATAGATGATAAATATCATTCATTACATGATGCAAGTAGCAAAATCCAAAATTAGCCTTTATAGATGAGGTTTTACATCCAAAATCAGCCTTTATAAATGAGGTTGTATGTGCTGAAAATGAAAAAAAACATGAGCTAAAGGCAACTACAATTACATATCATACTAATCCTCATCCTCATCATCAAAAATAGAACAAGATGCATGTTCAGCAGACCTAGAGCCTCGATGGAAAGAAGAGGCAACTTGAATTCCACTTCCACTTGCATCATCAACAATATCAAGAGCAGCAAGAGAGAGCTCTAAGTCTGGGTTTTCTGCATCCACATCCCACTCTTTATGATGCCCACTTGTATATTCTTCACCCTTGCGAGACACAAGGCGAAGGTTTGAATGCACATATACAAGATCCTCAGCCTTATGTGATCCCAACCTGTTGTGCTTCACTGAATGAATGAAACCATAGGTGCTCCAATTCCTTTCTGTTGATGAAGAGTTTGCCACTTGTGATAGAATACGAGTGGCAAGGCTTTGCAAATATACACCATTTTCCCCATGACAAGTCCACCATTTAATCGGGTTCATGGTGCTTCTCTCCTCCAAAGCTAAGATCTCTGCAAAATCCTCTAATCCAACAGCAAAACAAGCAAATTCCTCCCTCACCTTTGTTTGCTGAGAAGATGAAAACAACCTCTAGAAGGCTTTTTTCACTCCTGTGGCCACCTCCTTGTCCTTATGTCGGGCCTTCCTCTTCCCATTGCTTTGAGCAATGAACTCCTCATCATAAAATTTGGGATTTAGAGCATGTGCCAAAGTTTGCAATGGAGTGTTAAATCCATTCCACCTAGTAACAATGATGGACCTCACATGCTCAACAAAATCAACCTCGACAAAAAACAGAGTGGGAGCCTCCTGTGTAATAATTTCCACGGCTTTCTCAACCATGGTATCCATGCCATCATAAATCTCTCCCAGGAAAGGTTTGTTTCTGTCTGCATCTCGGAGAAGCTCAAATGTTGGTGAAGTAAACCTGAGCAAGAATTCTACCTTGCTCCACCAATTCTCATCAATCAACACCCTCCGCACCATACTTCCTCTCTCTAAATCTGACTGTCTCCACTCAGCCCATGTCACACCCACCACCATACTCATCAATGCAACATGATGAAGTTTGAGGCATATCTTGACTCAACAACTTTGAGCAACTTCAATTGGGAGTATTCTCGATACATTGCTTGAGACTGGTGGTGGTTGGTGATGAATTTAATGATCTCCCTAGCTTTCCCTGTGACCTCCTTAATCCATTTAGTTTTTGCCTCAATCTCTTCTAAAATGAGATTTAAATTATGGACAATGCAAGGAGTCCAAAAAATATGATGATATCTACTCTTAACAATCAAACTTGCAACTTTGCAAACGGGTGCATTATCTATGATAACTTGCACCACATTTGTTGGCCCTACTTGTTCAATACCAGAAATTAAAATATCAACAATGAATTTGTTATCTTTTACCTCGCCAGAACAATCTTTTGCTCTTAAGAACATCGCTCATGTTGGTGATGATGCAATAACATTGACCAAGGGCCTCCGCTTTGTATCAATCCATCCATCAAAGATAATGGAAACCCTTGTGCTGGTCCATGAGCTGCGAATTGGTTTGACAATATCGTGAATCAATGACCTCTCTTTCTACAGCAACATTGTTCTGAGTTTTTCATAGTTTGGCCCCTTGAAACCTTGAGGAGCCTCGTTAATTGCCTTCACCATATCCTTCCAATAGGGGGACCGAACCACATTAAATGGGATGCCACATGCAAATATGGCCCTTGCCACTCTTGACTCTGTTTCTTCTCTCTTTTGGTTGTTGAACATCTTCATCAATCTGTTGTCTGAAGCTACACCTCGTCCTCTAGGGCCTTTGGATATCTCGTTTTCTACCTCTAGCGCCCTCCTCTTCCTTGCTTCGTGAACAATCCCTGGCTCATTGCTAACTGTAGATTTTTAATGACAAAAATCAGCAAGCTAATATTATGTCAAACACTTAGCAACCTAGAGATAATTGTCTTCACAAATTTCATAAATGCATAAAACCCACATTCAGAAATTTCCATAAGCAGAAATACAAATTGCTAAGCAAAATAGCAGCGGAAATAACACAATGGACAGCAACCCATAACACACAGAAATTTAGGCAAATGCCAGGGAAAACCCCAATGTGGGGAAACCCAACGAGAGAGAGAGAGAGATCTATTATTCAGCTTCAGGAAAGTACATACCAGCAGCAAAATAACATTTCCAACCAAGGAAAATACCTCACAGCACCAAATTTGTCCCACAAAAATATGCCTCGTTTTTCGTGCCAAAACCGCACTGCTATACAGCCTCCTATGTACCTCGTTTTTCGTGCCCACAATCAGCTATACGAACTGTTCTGTACGACCAGAAACAGCCACAAAAATTCTAAAATCTGCCTCGAAAACCATGCCCAAAAATGCCTCGATTTTTGTGCCAAATCAGTACGAAATCATACGGACTGTACGGATCCGTACAGTACGGCCTCCCACAACAGAAAAATATTTCGGCCTCAAAAGCTCACAGAAAATTTTTTTATCAGGAATCGTGCCCTCCTTTCGTGGAAAATGTGCCCGCTTTGTTGCTCACTTTCCTCTCTTAAGCTTACTCAGAAAATCTCTCTAACTCAACTCCTCTCGTCTTCTCGGTGTCTTCTCGACTTATCTTGCACACTACCCAATGCATTCTTTTATAATCTGAAAATGACATTTTCCCCCCAAAGTGTCTTTTCACCTTCCCCAACCCTAGATCCAAAGACCAAGATTAGATCTTGCCTTTTTCAAGATCAAGGGTCATGATCCATTCCCTCCAAAATGAATCACTTGAAATATTAGAGTGATTTCACTTTATTACATAAGTGTTCTATGATAATAAAGTCACTTTAAAATTAGAAGGTACACTTTATTAAAAAGTCACTTTAATAAAAGAACCACTTAAAACAACTTTATAAAAACTATTACAAAGTTAAGTGCCTGGTAGTGTAACCATTAAGGTAACATCTGCATACAAGACAAAACATGTGAAGTACCTCCCAAGCTAAAAAGCTAACACTCCCTCTTAGTGAGGGATGTACTCGTTGCCATCTCCATCCTCTGGTCCCACCACACTGTGCTCTGTAGGAGCTCCCTCTGAACCTGGAGCCATCCGCAACCCTTGCACAGAACTCGAACTAGAAGATCTTCTCCTGGCAACCTCTCGGAACCCTGAGCTCACTTCCTCTTGAGCATCGGTTCGATCAACCTTGCTGAGCCTTTTGCTAGTGCTCAGAAGAGACTCACTCTCTTCTCTCGGAATGCAAGACTGATACCTTGGCGCCACCGCAGTCTCAGAAGCCTCCTCACGCTCCGCATCCGACGTTGAATCATACATCAAACGATGTCCTCTCAACATATACAACCTGTTCACCCGGTTACCGATCAGCTGCAGCTCTACCAGGTCCACTGCCTCTCTGTAGATAAAGACATGTTCCCTCTTGAACAATACGCAATATCCTACATCCTCCAAGGCTAGACTGAGAGCAAGTTAACACTCAACCCTGGAACAAAGAGAACTCTATCAAGCTCCAAGAGTTCCCCAAACTTGAGTTGGAATCTGACACTCCCAACTCCACGTACAACTCTCGCCATACCACCTTCATTTACCACCTGTCGGCCAAGACCAATCTCTATGAAGTCTGGGAATACTCGCCAGATTCTCGTCATGTGGCTAGAGGCTCCACTGTCGACAATCCATCTGACATCACCTCTGAATCCTCCGCTGCCGACACTGGAAACTAGGGTAACCAAAGAAAATTCCCTATCGAACTCTGAAGCAAAGTCCTCTATGGTCGTTGTAGCAGCTGTCTCAGGCCCCTCTAACTCCTTCTTCTTCTTCCTCTCAGGACAATGAGAGGCAAGGTGCTCCAACTGGTTACAACAATAGCATTTGACTTTACTCAAGTCCCTTATGAAACTTCCTTTCTTCTTGCTCTTTGCCACAAGAGCAACATTCTCATCAGCTCTGTCTGTCTTCTGATCATCGCTCTGAGATCTTTCTCGGATCTCCGCCTGAGTGATATCATTCCACAGTCTGCTCCAATCTAGTAGATGCTCACGTCCCACCGCACACTTCAGGAAGACTTCCCATTCTTTGGTGAAGCCATTTCAGGCTATCCTCACCAACTCAGAATCCATAATGACGTCTCCAACAACTGTGAACTCATCTTTTACTTGAGGCACCCGGGTAAGATAAGAAGAGACACTCTCCTCCTTATCCATCTTGGTATCATGCAACTTAGCCCTCAAGGCCATCTTTCGATTCTCGTTCTTCGCCTCAAACAAGTTCTTAAGTGCATCCCACATCTCTTTGACAGTCTTTTTCTCAGCCAAGTGTGGGATAAGGTGATCCTTCACCCCATCCAGAATAATCCTCTGAGCTTTGGCTTCCTTGGTCTCATGCAAATCCAAAGCAACAGGATCTGTTGTGGGAGCTGCCACAACAGAGTTGGCATAGCTATAAATTTTGTTCTCCTTGAGAATAGCTGACAAACGAACCTTCCACTGCAAGTAGTTGGAAATGCCATCCAACCGATCCTCATATCTAATGCTTGCAGCCATATTCTCTGTCACAACTCAAGAAAAACAATCACACCCTTTTGCCCAAAAGTAACACTGCCCACTGTCACTCAGAGCCCAAGCTCTGATACCATGTATATTTTTAATGACAAAAAATCAACAAGCTAATATTATGTCAAACACTTAGCAACCTAGAGATAATTTTCTTCACAAATTTCATAAATTTCCACAAGCAGAAATACACATTGCTAAGCAAAATAGCAGCGGAAATAACACAGTGGACAGCAACCCATAACACAGAAATTTAGGCAAATGTCAGGGAAAACCCCAATGTGGGGAAACCCAACGAGAGAGGGAGAGATCTATTATTCATCTTCAGGAAAGTACATATCAGCAGCAAAATAACATTTCCAACCAAGGAAAATACCTCACAGCACCAAATCTGTCCCACAGAAATCTGCCTCATTTTCCGTGCCAAAACCGTACCGCTGTATAGCCTCCTCCGTACCTCGTTTTTCATGCCCACAGTCAGTTGTACGAACTGTTCCATATGGCCCAGAAATAGCCACAAAAATTATGAAATCCACCTCGAAAATCGTGCCTAAAAATGCCTCAATTTTCGTGCCAAATCCGTACAGATTCGCACAATACGACCTCCCACAGCAGAAAAATATTTCAGCCTCAAATACTCACAGAAAAAATGTTCTCGATAATCGTGCCCTCCTTGAAAAACGTGCCCTCTTTGCTTTTCACTTTCCTCTCTCAAGCTTACTCAAAAAATCTATCTAACTCAACTCCTCTCGTCATCTCGGTGTCTTCTCAACTTATCTTGCACACTACCCAATGCATTCTTTTATAATCTAAAAATGACATTTTCCTCCCAAAGTGTCTTTTCACCTTCCCCAACCCTAAATCCAAAAGCCAAGATTAGATCTTGCATTTTTCAAGATCAAGGGTCATGATCCATTCCCTCCAAAATGAATCACTTGAAATATTAAAGTGATTTCACTTATTACATAAGTGCTTTATGAAAATAAAGTCACTTTAAAATTAGAAGGTACACTTTAATAAAAGAACCACTTAAAACAACTTTATAAAAACTATTACAAAGTTAAGTCCCTGGTAGTGTAACCATTAAGGTAACATCCG
>WSFP011410220.1:0-24736 GCA_009831015.1 Picea engelmannii
TGTACATGTTGTGCACTCTAGTTTCTTATGATATTTTAAGGTTTTAGTGCATTACATATGAGTTATTGTCCTCGTACTACCTAACATTTAATAATCATTTCAATCAAAGTGGAATCTTCTAAGCATTCCATTGAAGCATGTTTGCAAAAATGGAGACTTAATTCACATTTCTTTGAGACTTTTTGAAACATAGTCATGGATCATTTATTATATGATCACAAGATATATGAGTTAGTGCAAGTTTTGAGAACCAGGATTAATTTCGTGGTAAAGAAATATATGTGCACAATAACCATAAACCTCTTCAACTCCTCTAGGCATTGAGCATAAAAACATTATTTAGGAAATAGATTGTACACTTATAGTGTTTCAACTAGTGTTGTATGGACCCCCCCTTCCCCCACTTCCCATACTTGCTCCCAAAGTGTGTTCCAAACAACATCAAGAGAAAAGTGCTTCAAGGAGTGCACTTCCAAATTGCACCCATTTTAGAAGCATTTTGGGGAGTGCACTCTTGAAATGTTCCATGGAGGATTTGGTTTGTATTTAACATTTGTATTAAATTCATAAAGTTAACGTCAAGAGAAAAGTGCTTCAAGGAGTGCACTTCCAAGTTGCACACATTTTAGAAGCATTTTGGGGAGTGCACTCTTGAAATGTTCCATGGAGAATTTGGTTTGTATTTAACATTTGTATTAAATTCATAAAGTTGATGTTGGTATTTACCTTATAGCTTATATTATACATTCATTAACTTGAATTTTTACTAGGAAAAGTTTAAAGTGGGGCCCTCATTTTTGGATGTTAGGTAATGGACTCAAACCCATAAGACCTCACATAGAGGAAGTAGAGTTTGAATTGTTTTCTAGTTTTAGGTAGACTTAATAATTTTTTAACATTTTATCATTTTGTTAAATAAGATAGTGCAAACAAATTTCTCTCCTACACCCCAGAGTTAGGAAATGCATGATTATGAGATTGAAACTTAGGATTTGAACTATTATAAAGAAGAATCAAGAAAATTCTCATGTAACATGCACTAGTTATGAGCCTCGATACATCACTACCACATAGGGTTTAGCTTCATGGGTTCATTGTCTAGGTTGGCTAATCAACAATGTACCACAAATGGCCTAATAAAAATAACATGCCTTGGGAACAAATTGAACGAAGGAAGAAAAACTTCACAAGTGAGTAATATAAGTTAAGCATCCTTTTAAAATAAAACGTTAATCCAACTTTTTTTGCATGAGTAGGATTTCACATTCACCTAGGGTCGTGTAGCTCGAGGTGGTGTCAATCTTGGTGTTCACCGGGAGACACCTAATATTAAATCATGAGAACTTGGAGCAAAAGTTGTTCATGGAAAGAAGGCAACCAAGAAGATAATAGAGTTAGAATAATAAATTGTTTATATGTTTCATTTCTTAACTTGTCATAATTATTTTTACTTGAGCTCACTATAGCATTTTAAATTTCTAATATCTATTTTGTAAGTTGAAAATATAGCCTATTTTATAAACATTATGATTATATGCATGTTATACATCTTTGGCCACAATAGATTATTTCATTTCATAAATTCATAGTCTACTTCTTGCTATCTAGTTAAAACTTTGTATGTTTGTACTAAATGGTTGATGCTATAATGATATATTATGAATGACATTTATAACTTCTTAATAACTTCTTAATAATGTAGTATTTGTCTACAAGTAGCCAAAAAAAATGATTTCATATTTTCTAGCAACTAATTTGGCATTCTTAATGTTTTTTTTTTCCTAAATATTTTCCCGTGTAAATTTTTTGGGTATTGGGTGTTGGAACATTGGGTTCCATTGTAAATCTCACTTGTCAGTTAAGGAAGTTGACCAGTTCTTTGGGTCAATGGACAACTAAACTATTGGTTGACAGTGTCCACTTTCAATCCTAGATCCATGTTTTATGGATAAATAGAACCAACTCCATCCCATGATCGTCGATTCAATCCATGATCGAAACCTATTTATAGATTATCCTTGTGATCAACCTATCATCATCGGGAGAAATAATTTGCACTCTCATGGAGCATTCTTGTGCTTCAGTGAAATAGTGTCATTAGACACCACCATTTCTCTCAGATCCATTCTCCTATGTGGTTAGTCGTGTGTTCCAATATAGTATTAGAGTCGATGGTTATGTGATCTCAGGTTCGCAAAGAATGAGACAGTGGTTTGATACAGGTTATCAAGACTGAAGGAAACCATTTTTTTGTGTGCTCTGGGTATCGTTGTATTTTTTGAGTATAGTATGTATTTCCTAGTTGTTGTAGTCGATTGATCTCTACATTGGTTAAGCTTAGTTCTTCTATGGGTTTAAATTATTCCCTAGATCTATCTCGTGGAATGATTATTGAGCCTTTTTTTAATTATGCTCGAGCTAGTATAAAATTCGAATGTAGTGAGTTTTTACCCTCACGGGTAATTGCAAAGCACCATTGGGGAATGACTTTGCTACCCCTTTTTTGGCTAGTCGATTGAGTCTCAACCCAACTGGTGGAGGGTTTGGTCGACTCATCTACTTGACCATTTGTGGCTTGACCTGACTCATGGCTTAACCCAACTAAGCACCAACGAGAGACACATTATATCTCTTGCTAGTGCATCCTTTACGTGGACAACCATACATGTGTGTGATTGGAATGATTGTGACTCCACATATTTTCTAGTGTGGTGAGCATGTTTTTCGTGGTGTTATCATCAATCGATTATGTATGATTGACTACTCGCATTGGATTTGGATAACTTTCTCATTAGAGGTCGATAAACTGGTGAAGATAGCCTTCCTTCTTGTGGTCGACTTCCCCATCAACCCATTTCCCTTTCACACCATCATTTTCTTCTTCTTTTTGGTGCCTTGGTTCTTACCCTCTATCAACGATGGGAATGCTTCACGAAGATGAAGCTATAATGCTTCAGAAATTGAAGGAGATTCATGAGAAAAAAGCCATTGCCTTGGAACAATCTCATAATCAACTCTGCATAGAGGTCATCAGATTTCAAAAATTCATTGCATAGTTGCAAACTATGAATCAATGATTGAAGAATGAACTAGAGATATCCCATAACCAGTTGAAAGATGAAGCTTCCCTTTTTCAAGCCAGCCTTTTGTAGTGGTTTGAAGAGAAATTTAGCAAAGTATTTGACCTAGAATGAACAATGGAGACTATTTTCTAGGATCTGGTAGATGATTTTGCCACTAAAACAGATCTTATCGATGATCTTGAGAAGGAAATTATGAAAACCCTTTCTCATGCAGAAAATGTTATCTTGAAGAAAAACATTTGCAAATAGAATAATCCAATACCCAACTAGCAAACAAAGTTGCCCATTTATAGGCCTCTTTCGATGAGCTTCATGAAGAAGCTACTCCTCTTCAAGAAGATAACAATCATGTGTTTGATGAATATTATGCATTGAGAGAATATTATGATTCCATATTGATATAGCTAACTGAGAAGGATGAGACCATTCAAGGCTTGTGGGACTGCAAACAGAACCTTGAAGCTGGAGTTAGTCGACTGCATAATATTAAGAAGAAGATTGTTGTTTTTGAACTTCCATGCTCACCTATTCTTTCTTCCACCATTGTTGCTCTTGATTGTAATCCATTTTTTTTGTAAGAAGGCTGATGTTTTTGAGTTTTCAGTCTCACCCATTACTTCTTTACCCCCTAATGCTCTTTGTAAGCAAGATGTTGTTGAATTATGCATTAAGACCAGTGATTGTGTTGTCCTAGCTTTGAAAAACATGTTGGCACCCAAAGTTTTGGGGTAAGTTTACACATGCGCACAAGAACGGTCATGTGCACACATCAGTAGTTGCACAATGAATTAAATAAGGCACACCCACCAGTAAGATTTCTACAATGCGTGCTAAAAAATAGGAAGATACCACAAGCACATCAAATCAAGAAAAATATCTTTGGGAATCTTCCTGAATGCTTAACTCAGACATCACGAGAGATCATGGGGCAGTTAAGGGATGAGATGGAAAGTTTGTTAGGAATACCATGAATCCAAAAAGGCTACGTGGGTTGCATGTGAGTGGCAGAAGCATGCATAGTTGGTGATCAGTAGAGCGAGTGGAGCATCGACAAAAGTGATTGAGCGCTAGAGCAGAGAAGAGAAGAAAAAGGAGCAACGAAGACATAGAAGAGAGTTATGAGAGTTTGAGATCTACAGTAGAGGAGAAATTAGTTTGGGTTGTTTTTTCATGAGTCATGTTGTGAGTCTATGAAACATTTGTGTATGTGGTTGGAATAGTTTTGTAAAGAGTTTGTAATGGAGTTAGTCTAGTATTATGTGCATAATTTGACAGAGAGTGCATGGCACATTGTAATTCATCAATGGTATAAAGTATTAGAGCCCAGGGTGTTATTATTATTGCATTATGTGTCTCTTGATGTATGCATGCTACTATCTGAATGGAAATAATATAAAGTCATTGCTCTCCTTGTCAATGGTTATCTTGATTATGAATTAATTGGATGAATGTATTATTGATGTATGTTGTTAATATGATAATGAATGTGTGAATGTCGGCCCGAGTGTCTTCCTGGTATGATTTATACCTTCATCTCTGACACAAGACTAGATGGTCTTTGTGATTCTCATGGAGTCTTTGGTGAGACCTTCTTTGGTCCTAGACTGAGGATTGATATGTCGACTCCTTAGGATTTTGTTGGTCAACTCTAGATGAACCATGGGTCATTAAGCCCCCATTGTTAGGAAGGATGCTCACAAGCGAGCCAACAGATGGTTCTGTTGGTAGGGCTTGAAGGTTTTGTATTGCAAGATGAAGGGAGAGAATGAGGTGGAATCCATATCGGGAGAAAATACAAGACTGTTTAACTGCAAAGGAAGATGAGTTTTCTCAACGAGAAAATCAGGGTTTGATAACTAACATGGAAATATGGAAGGAGAGGTATGTCTACACTGATTTGCATGAG
This sequence comes from Picea engelmannii, assembly GCA_009831015.1. Taxonomy (NCBI): domain Eukaryota; kingdom Viridiplantae; phylum Streptophyta; class Pinopsida; order Pinales; family Pinaceae; genus Picea; species Picea engelmannii. Next base: position 4,990 of record WSFP011410220.1, read on the forward strand.
ATTTTCTTTACTGAGTTTCCATTTTTGTTGTATGAATGGTTGAAGAGGTAGACTGCTACTAACACTGCTTTGAGACCTCAAGGACCACTGGTCTAGAATCATACTACAGTTGATAGGTTGAAGGCATTGGATAATAAGTAGCCTTGAGCAATCAAGTTTTGGTTTTCTCGAGTGAAGGAAGGATACATTATAGAGTTTGTTGTATAATACAATGATTGTTTTAGCGAGGCTGAAAGAAAGTTTTCTTAAGGTCCTTGAAAAAGGTTGCTAGAATAAATATCATTGTGGATCAAGATGATGTTTGTAGAGAAAGGATTGATGCACATGGAGATAGATAGAATGGATTAGTAGACTTCGTAGTGTTGGGGGGATTAAAAGAAGGGAGAAAAGAGAGAGAGGACATGGATATGTTGAGAGGATCCAGAAGATATTAAGATGAGGTGAAGGAAAGAATGGACCCAAAGGAGAAGAGGAGAGAAAGAGACAAAATATATGCAAGAAGAGTTGAGCTAAGAATAAAAGCATAATGGAGGAGTGGAAAGAAGGTAGCAAGGGGTGTGAGACAAGGGTTCAAGCCCAAAATGAAGAGGAAGGAGACCTCACCAGGTGGAAGTGCAGGAGAGAGTATTATGCCATAGTGGAGCATAGATGAATATAATTCGATGAATAGGTGTGGCGTTAGGAGTAGGGTATCGAGTGAAGATACCAGAAGTAGTGGTAGTATTGGTAGAAAAGATGAAGTATGACCCCCTTGGTTGTTGTGAGATGTTGTAACCTTGAAGGAAGATGAGGTGCATAGTAGAGGTGTGGAAGTAGGAGAGGATGGTGAAGGTCCCCCATGAGGAAGGGAAGAAGAGTTAGTGATATTAGATGGTCTTGTGTGGTTGCAGGTAGGAAACGCTTTGGGTTCCATAATGAGAAATGATGGGAGAAGATGGAGGTACCCCCTCTTTGAACCACCCCCCTTACATATTTTTAATCAAGAAGAAATAACAACAAGTAGTGTGGTGATAGGAATAGAAGAAGAAACAAGAGAGGATACAAATGAAGAAGAGGACGAAGTCATCCATACTTCGCAAGGGAGATTATTAGTACCCAGATCCCGATTAGTGAGCGGCCAGTTAAGAGGACACCATCCTAGATTGAGAATGGTGAATCAAGATACAACACTAAGGATACCTATGTTCCATGGAATAGTTAAGGATAATGAAGAGAAACATTGGTTTATGTGTGAAGCTATATGGTCTGTGAAGAGGATCACAGACAAAGCATCGAAGGTTGCACAGTTGAAGATAACTTTCAGGGACAAATCCCTGACATGGTACATGAAGTACAAGGAAACTATGCTAGCAGTGCAAATGAGGTCCCTCACAAAAATTAAGAGAGATCTACTTAAGGAATTCCAAAATCCTATGTCAGAATATCAATGCATCACGGAAATTAGGGAGATCAAGAAACAACCGGAAGAGACTATGTGGGACTACGACCAATGGTTCAAGATATTATTAGATAGGTTGATTTTCTATATCTAATATGTTCAGCATGGGGAGTGGTTCATTGTAGGATGGTTTCCCCATATTTGTGTTCCAGTCACCCAATAGAAGGTGACTTGATCCGAAAAGATCTTTTAATGACTGTGGTTGAGTTATTAATTTCATGTGTTAATTAACCATTTATGAAGTTGAATGAAAGAGGATGAATTTAATAAAGGAACATAGCAGCCACAAGACAATATACAGATCTGAACATAAGAATGAATAACAGTAGCAAACCATAACACAAAGATGATAACGGAGTTCGGCAATCTCGCCTACATCGTTGGGCCTTGTCTCGGTGGGCTTTGCTTATTTTTGTTCAAAGATTCAAATGTACATCATGATCATGCTAAAAGGTTACAAAAATGAGATGGTCATGTTCTACCAGATCTCATGAACCCATCAAAACTGACGGCACCCAAATCGGATGAACGAGGCTCCCAGAAATGGCTCGCAAAGGTCTACTCCTCAACAGCTTCCCTGCATAAAAATGGCTTTGCTTCAGCATAACTCTAATCTAACCGTCCTTCATGGCCTCAAACAGGCCTCATTTATATAGATCTAAAGTTGGTTATCATTCCCCAACTTCCTCCCAAAATCTAGGCTCAAAAACAGCTCAATATCTCCCAAAAATGGCCAAAATCTTCAATAACAGGCATAAATCAATTTAAAAATCCATATTGTATAGTTAAAAACCCACTCTGTATAAAAATATGGGCTTAAGCCCCCAAATCACGTGTGTGCCCCCCTATTCGAGTCACATGCACCTTAATATGGCCAAGTGCTAGCCCAAAGGGCTAAGCTTTGGCCCCAAGATCATGCTAGCTCCTTGATTTGTGGGCATATGGCAATGTTTAATGGGACCGCGCCCTTCAAATGCACATAGACTATTGATTAGCCCCCCGAATTCTTGGCGCTTGGACAAGGTCACAGCCCTCGAGTTTTATGGTGGGTCGGTGCTAAAGATATGCCCCAAATATTTCTGCACCGAATCTATATAGTAACACACCCTTTTTGCAGCAGTGGTCTCGGGTGTAATAAAATCATGGGTTGGGGCTATGCCCTAGCCCCCCCCTTTGTCTCATATAACAATAAATTGTATTTTAAATAAATTTAAATGTGCTTCATTGAACAAGAAACATGGTGGCGCGTTGGTAATAAAGCTCTCCTCAAAGCACTTGGCTTGGTGGTTGGTCGTGGGTTCAAAACCCAGGGACCCCAAACTTTTTTTTGAAATTTTCCATTCGACTGTTGATTGGGTGCCACGTGGCTTCCCATGCCTGGGCCACGTGGCACCACCACATTTTTCCAACCACATGCCACGTGTTGGTACTGTATTATTCCATGCCTACATCATCTGCCCAGTCATTGGTCACCACATGTCATCACATGCCTCTGTCACCTCTATGACTGTGACGTGTCACTTCCAGAGAGTGCCACGTCACCCTTTGACTGTTGACTTGTTTTTTTACTTTTTCCCTGTTTGGCAAAATGGTCAGAGTGTGATAAATCTCGCATAAAATGTCTGTTTGAGAAAGTAAATATATGGTTGGAATCAACGCGACAAATCGGTCGCAATGGAATTGGTTTCATCCGATTCTGAGAACTTTCATTTTTGAGCCTTTTTTAGCCCTATCAGGCTCTTGGATCTGGTTATGGATCACACCTCCCCACCAAAGGACCTTTTGGTCCCCAAAAGGTTACAAAAATAGACTTTGACTGATTACATACTCATAACGAGAAAAACAAAACACAATGTTGTACAAAAATGATGTTATAACAGGTCATCAGTTCAACATGTGTGATTACATTAATGGAAGCAAAATACAATGAAGTTGAGACATCCACTTCAGGCAAAACCAAGTGGTTGGTTTCTTTTATTCACAGTGTTCCTCTTGCTTCACTAGTAATCTTTCCTCGTTCGTGAGTACATGGGCAATCTTTTTGTCCTTCCTTGGACGAAGCTTTGGATTAAGCTTCCAGCAACTAGCCTTTTGATGTCCACTCCTATTGCAAAAAGTGCAGTGAGTTTTTGGCATCCAAACCTATTTACCCTTCTCTTTCTTTTGTTGTGGAGTTGAGCCTTTATGTCATGTTTCCTTCCTGGTCGACATAGGTTTCCTGTACAAATTTGGTCTCTTCCAACACTTGGAAACACAATGCTTGGGTGAATGACAATAAGTACATGGATAAATATTCCACAAGTTTCGGATTACTTGATTATGCTTATTATAATAAAAAGGAGAATTGGTAAAAACATGACCATTATACCTTCCATGTTGATCTTCACTTTTCTTTGGAGATGACTTGCATTCACTACCACAATCCTGAAGTGATGCGCCATTACCTTTTGTGAAGTGTTCCTGCAATGTCTTAAGTTGGCCATTTGAACCATTACTTGCTTCCGAAGTTTTGGAACCTATCTTGGAGGTTGTTCCAAGGTCCCCTTCACCATATCCCAATCCCAAATATCGAGGCCTTTTGACAACCTCAATAGGATTAACAATGCCTTGACCTTTACATCCAAGGCCCTTTCCTTATTCATAACCCATCTTGGTTAGTATTCTCAAACCTACACCTTTTGTATGTTTTTGGAATGCACCAAAACCAACTTGATGAGAATGAGGAAAATTTGATAATTGACCTTCACTACATACCTCATATTTGTTTTCTGAAACAGATGTAGAAGGCACTTCCTTCAATCCTTCTTTGACTTGGTTGTTCTTTGAAGCCTTTACTTGAATCGTGCTCTTTCATTCCAAGTGGTCTTCATACAACACCTTCACCATCTCGGCCATGGAAAACACCGAATTTCTGAACTCCTTCTCATTTTGAAAAAGTCCTCCTATAGATGCCATTTTCTCACTTGATATGCGCTCTTCCTTGGCTAACATGCAAAACTCAAATTCCAAATGTCAACTAGCTCTAATACCACTTGATCCGAAAAGATCTTTTAATGACTGTGGTTGAGTTATTAATTGCATGTGTTAATTAACCATTTATGAAGCTGAATGAAAGAGGGTGAATTTAATAAAGGAACACAGTATCCATAAGACAATATACAGATCTGAACATAAGCATGAAGAATAGCAATAAACCATAACACAAAGATGATAACGGAGTTTGGCAATCCCACCTACGTCTATGGGCCTTATCTCGGTGGGCTTTGCTTATTTTGTTTCGAAGCTTCAAATGTACATCATGATCGTGCCAAAAGGTTACAACAATGAGTTGGACGTGTTCTACTAGATCTCATGAACCCATCAAAACTGACAACACCCAAATCGGATGAACAAGGCTCCCAGAAATTGCCTGCAAAGGTCTGCTCCTCAACAGCTTCCCTGCATAAAAATGGCTTTGCTTCAGCATAAGTCTGATCTGACCGTCCTTCATGGCCTCAAACAGCCCTGGTTTATATAGATCTGAAGTTGGTTATCATTCCCCAACTTCCTCCCAAAATATGGGCTCAAAAAGAGCTCAATATCTCCCAAAAATGGCCAAAATCTTCAATAACAGGCATAAATCAATTAAAAAATCCATATTGTATAGTTAAAAACCCACTCTGTATAAAAATATGGGCTTAAGCCCCCAAATCATGTGCACGCCCCCCTATTCTGGTCACATGCACCTTAATATGGTCGAGTGTTGGCCCCAAGATCATGCTAGCTCCTTGATTTGTGGGCATATGGCAATGTTTAATGGGACCGGGCCCTTCAAATGCGCATAGACTATTGATTAGCCCCTCTAATTCTTGGTGCTTGGATAAGGTCACAGCCCCTAAGTTTTATGGTGGGTCGGTGCTAAATATATGCCCCAAATCCTTGTGCGTCGAATCTATATAGTAGTGCACCCTTTTTGCAGTAGTGGTTGCGGGTGTAATAAAATCGTGGGTTGGGGCTATGCCCTAGCCCCCCCTTCCGCTCATATAACAATACATTTTATTTTAAATAAATTTAAATGTGCTTCATTGAACAAGAAACATGGTGGTGCATTGGTAATAAATCTCTTCTCAAAGTGCTTGGCTTGGTGGTTGGTCGTGGGTTCAAAACCCATGGACCCCTAACTTATTTTTGAAACTTGTCATTCGACTGTTGACTGGGTGCCACGTGGCACCACCACATTTTTCCAACCACATGCCACATGTCAGTACTGTATTGGTCCATGCCTACATCATTTTCCCAGTCACTGGTCACCACATGTCATCACCTGCCTCTGTCACCTCTATCACTGCCACGTGTCACTTCCAGAGAGTGCCACGTCACGCTTTGACTGTTGACTTGTTTTTTGACTTTTTCCTTGTTTGGCAAAATGGTCAGAGTGTGATAACTCTTGCATACAGCGTCTGTTTGAGAAAGTAAATATATGGTCGGAATCAGCGTGATGAGATGGTCGCAATGGAATTGGTTTCATCTAATTCTGAGAACTTTCATTTTTGAGCCTTTTCTGGACCCGATTCTGGATCATGACTACTCAGGGAAATGCGGTGGATATTGCAATGCACCTAGAAGCTATGCCAGGAAGTGGAGAGACATCGTCAATATTGGTGCAAGTGCAGTCCCATCTTGCAAATATGATAATGCAGTTGCAATATATGAAAAGGTGAAGGTGGTGTGTGAGCACGTATGATGTACTACATTTCGATTGGAAGGTCACCACAGGGACAAATGTCCTGCATTGGGAAATTATCTGGTGACAGGTACACCAAATCCATTTTTGACTGGGCCTCAAATTGAATGGTTCCATATTTGCAAACAGTGGGGACATATCTAACCCCACTGCCCAACACTAGAGAAATACCAGAAAACTCACCATTCTTTATTTTGCGAATTCTGTAAAATCCATGGGGCACAACGTGAACAACTACTAGTGACTTTAGTTGATGTAGGACCCCACACATGATTCCTTTCAAGTTCGGGAAGAGAAAAATGGTAGAGACCGTAGAGGCACTGAGAGAGGTGGCTACCAAAGAGGTCCTAGGGGTGGATATGGAAATGATCGAGGATGACAATATGGAGGAGGTGGAGGAATATCACCAACTTGTTTTCATTGTGGTGAGATAAGCCACGTATAGATATTTTGTACTAAACCACATGCTCTTTGTGGGTGATGCTTAGTAATGAGCATGTCACAGAGGATTGTCCCAACTTGTTGAAAGAGTGGGAAGAGAAGAAGGCACACTGCAACATGGTTACTGCAAAGTTGTGTGGGAGACAAAAGAAGGATGAGGAAGTTGATGTGTAGGTGATAATCCAAGGCGAATCCAAGATGGGAATGGACTTAGAGCATGGAAAAATATTGTGCCATAGAACGAAGGGAAAGATTAGAAAGGCAATGCAAGCTCCTCCTAAGTTTGATGCTACATAGTAGAAGCAATTGTTGTGTGATGTGCAAAGAGCTCTAGAAGAAGAGCTAGTATGGGAAGAGTTGCAGCATGTGACACAAGGTCGCTAGAAGAAGCTCGAGAACGTGAAAAAGTACAACACGCCACACAAAAATCACTAGAAGAGGACCGAGCCCGTGAATAATTGCAACATGCCACATAGAAATATTTGGAGGAAGAGTGTGTGTGTGAAAAGATACAATGCAAGAGGCAGAGGTCGCTAGAAGAGGCCCATGGGAAGAAATAAATACGACAGGATGAATAGATGGAATTAGAGGAGCACATGCATGATGAGATAAAGCACACAAGTGAGAAGAAGCATTGTGTGACATGGGTCGTGAAGAACAAGTTGAAGATCAAGTAAGTAATTTCTTGTGATGTTGTTTGAATTTGGTAAGTGGCCCTGATGCTGCGAGAAAATTAACGCACATGTTAACAAAATGCATGGGGGGAGAAGGGACAATTGTATCTATATCATTCTTGCTACCAGAGAGGGATGTGTTCCAGTTTAGTAAATAGAAGTGGACGGGAAGAGAATTCAAGATGACAGTTAAACTCGGAATCTATGAGATGGATGGAGTCATGTTGGATATGGGATCTAATGTGAACATCTTGCCGAAGAAATTCTGGGAGTTGAGGGGTCGACCAAACTTGGTATGGTCCCCCATTCAGCTTCGACTTACTAACCAATATAGAATCTATCATACAGGATGGCTAGAACATGTTGAAATGAAGATTCAAGGGGTGAAGACTAAGGCATATTTTGAGGTTATTGAGATCATGGATGACTCGGATCCCTACCCTACACTACTTGGTATTGATTAGGAATTTGACAATAATGGCATGTTGAATTTGAGGAAGAGACATATGTTGTTTGAGATGAACACTTTGTGCATGATTGCACCATTATATCCAAATGAAGGCGACAGATATAATGAGCACGTGAATGAATATGTGCAGAGCTCTATTATTGAAAACATTTATCAAATCACAAGGCGTGGAGAAGATTATATCAATCCCACAGCAGATGGGGAGCTGAGTTGGAGAAGTGTGAATTCTTATGATATTGATTCAGAGGATGCTATGGCAAGGTGGAAAATAATTTGTACAAATTCTCTACTAGGAGATGTGCACGAATAACAAAAGCAGTATGTTGGATAGACATTGAATTATGTGATGCACCGAAGTTTGATGGAACATGTCCAATGGATACCTTTTTAGAAAAAATGGAGAGAATGGTCCTAGAGGATTGAAGGGTTCAAGCCATGGATGCATTAGTACAAGGGACACCTACGCATTGGTGGGTGACACACCATTCAAATACACAAGACTAGGTATAGGTGTTTAAATTCATAAAGGTCATATTCCATCCCATTTCTAACTTTGAACAGGAAAATAGGTATAAGGGCATTGAAGATCCCCAGAAGAATATTTTCTACTATGAACAGTTATGGACAACCAATAATATCCCTCACACACAATGGTTCCATTGGTTCATCCACATGATGGACATGGGCCCTAGGAGTTGGTACATTCAAGGAGAACTCAAGCGACAAATACCATATTAGGTTAGTGTAAGTGCATAGTTCTGTAAAAAGTTTAAATTCATGGTTGGAACCCCTACATAGAAAGAGCCCCTCCTCTAAATCAAGGACTTCATCTTCCACCATCAACCAAAGGATGACACGACCAAGGTTGTCTGTGCATATCACTAGCTAATGGAAAAAATGAAAGAGGCAATACATTGTTGGAAAATTGAAAGCAATGATATTGATGAATTTGACCCAAGAGGAATGCAGATTAAATAAAATGAGGGTGAGCATGCAGTGGCAAGGAAGGAAACAGAAATGGCTACATTGGAATATGATTGGCTAATTAAGACAAAGAAGCATAATATTGGCACCAAAAATGGTTATAATTGGAGATTATTGGGATAAGGAGACCGTAACCTAGGTGTTAGATTTGTTGAATGAATATGACGATTTGTTTCCCTGAAGCTTCTCCAAAATGAAGGGAATTTCCATCTCCCCTAGTGCCATGAAAATTCAGCTAAAGTTGGATGCTAAACCAGTGAAAATAAGTCCCTACTGCTTAAACCTCAAGTATAAGGAAAAGATTTGCAAGGAAATGGATCAGATGATGGATGTCGGAATCATTCTCCCCATGGAGGAGTCAGAGTGAATTAGTCCAATGGTGGTGTAGCCAAAGGAGATGGGTGACATCTGAATTTACGTTGACTTACATGGTCTTAATGAAACTTGTGTGCATGATTCATTCCCTACTCCTTTTACCAATGAGGTTTTGGAAAATGTAGGTGGACGTGAGGCTTATTCCTTCACATATAGATTTTCAAGATATCATCAAGTCTGTATCGTTGAGGAATATATCAAGCCAATACCATGTTTGCAATGGAATGGGGATCCTTTGCTTATACGATGATTCCCTTTGGGTTGAAGAATGCACCTGCGGTATTTTCCAGGATCATTGTCACAATGCTCAAAGACTTTATTCACAATTTCTTGAAGGTCTACCTGGATGAATGGATGACATTCAACTTGTTAAAAGAGCACGTGTAATCCCTCCTCTTAATGTTGGATAGATGTCACTAGCTCTAGATTTCCTTAAATTTGAAAAAGTGCATATTTTGTACACCATTTGGAATGTTATTGCCGCATGTCCTCTACAAGGATGGATTTTTGGTGGACCAAGAAAATTTTCTATCCATACTAGATATGGTGGCTCCCACTTCTATCAGTGAGTTGTGTGCCACCCTGGTTCATACAAGATATTGTTGGCAGTTCATTCAGAGTTATGTGAAGATTGTTGCACCACTAGAGAAATTATTGCACAAAGACACAAAGTACTTATGGACATAGGAATTCTAGGAAGCATTGGATAACCTAAAGGAGAATGATCCAAAAAGGATCCATAGAATACTAAGAACAAATCAGAACTCATAGAGGCAACTCAGGACGGTCAGAATGGCCTCAGCAGATAGAGAAAGGGAAAAAATTCAAAGTTCTCAAAACTTGGTAAAAATGACATTTTAACGAAGAGCATGTTGCAAGATTTCTAACGGCCCAAACGTCTTGTCAAACGGAGTTACGAATCAAAAGATATTCGCGATCAAAGTTTGATCAACCTAGCCCAGTCAGCAGGGGGATGAGTCATCATCCATACTGTTAACATCAGCATCCATACAACACACGTGGCAGGAGCAGGAGGTGAAATGTGTCATGATGACATCAGCATGGTGACATGGCAACACCAGAGGCTACAACGTGTCACCCATTTTTGGCACTTCTAGACCGATCTATGGACCAGTAGGATTTTTCCACGTGGCAGCCTATACGGTCCATACAATGATGTGGCATGGTGAGTTGGAAGTGATGTGGCATATGTACAATGAAGTGGAGCTGACATAGCAGGTTGACAGTGCAGTGGATGATGTGGTCAAATAGGAGGCTACCATGTGGCCCAGTCATGGGTTGCCACGTGGCTGTGGGAAAATGCCCAATGATAGCCCGTATCCAAAAATTTTAAAAATATGTGGTTTGGTGGGTCCGCCAAATCTAGCGGACCACGCCAAATCCGACACCAACTATCGAATAAATCCTAGCTAGAACCTTTTCCAAAACTGGCAGAACAAACTTTGTTTATATGTGTGTGTGTGTGTGTGGTTACAACAATTAAGCCAAAAGGGGGAGGCCCGCGGGTTTGACTCTAGGACCTCCTCCCTCCATAACTCCTTAATACTCACGCCATAACCAATGGGCCAACGACCCTTTATTTTAATGAACGCCACTGCTATTACTTAAAAACTGCATCTGCCCGAGCCCAGAAAGGAGGCTCATATGCGTACGGTCGGACATGCATTATGAGACAGGGTACATCAGCATTAATTGAAGGTTGCATGGCATGAAAACCGAGACAAAATTCCTCTTGGGCCTGGGAGTGCCAGAGTTGAATCAATGCATGGAGACAATCATTTTTGGGTAATTCGACACCATGAATTTAGTGGTGTTGTTCATTTTTTGATCTAAGCAACATGTATGCCACTTGATTTCAAAATGAGGTATACTTAAATGTATTTTGCCAAATTATTTTGCTGAGTTAATGAAAAATCCTACCCATTTGAGAGCAGGACCCGGAGACGTATTCCATCAGGGACGAACTACGTTATCAAGTTTTTGTGTTCAGATTTGATGCTTATGTCTCTTCAATATTGAGATTTTCCTTCTTTAATGGTGCACTTTAATTTATGCTCATTTAATGCAATTCTTTATAATTCACTCAATGAAAAGATCATGGATCATGTTGGTATAAGAGAAGTTGGCTTTGACTTGAATTGTTGAATGTGAATGCTTACTAAGGACAAGCATAAGCAAGGTGAAGGACCTCTTAAGACTTTCAATCCCGAATTTGGTCGTGCATCCTGAAGGAAGAAAATGGCAGAAGAAGACAAGCGTGATGAACAGGAGAAAAACTTTCATATGGTCTTTTATCGCATGTCAGAAATGGCCGAATGAATGTATGGAGATTATGAGAAGAGGATGAAGAAGAAAGGGAAGAAAAAGGAATCACATTATGATTAGGATGCTTCGATAAACCAAGGGGATGGAGGAGATCCTCCTGAGCCTCCATCTTCACCATCAAGTTCTAGTTCTTCTTCCTCTAAGGATTCTTATCATTCTCATCATTCTAGCCATAAAGCCTCTTTTAAGAAACCATTATTAAAGCTTGATGTAAAATTGTCTTTAACTTTGTTTAATGGAGATGTTAATCCTAAAAATCTAGATAACTGGATCCGACAGGTTGAAGTATATTTTCATGTTCAACATATTGATGAAGAGGAAGTTAAAGTGCCATTGGATTCTCTTTGATTGGAAGGCATCACTCTCGTATGGTGGGAGAGAAAGCTTCAGGACAGAAGTAAGTGTGGTAATATTCTTTCCTCATAGTTGGAATTTAAATCAGCGATAAGGAAGCAATTGTATCCATTAGGTTATTTACATAAAGCAATGATGGAATGGAAAATTTTAAGGAAACGTAAAGGTCAAACTGTAAAAAATTTCATAGAAGAATTTAGGAATAAATCTATTTCATTAAACATTCCTTTGGATTCTTATGAAACTTTAATGAAGTATATTGGCGCACTTCATAGTTATATTCATCATAATTTTCTCATGTTTAACCCCACCAGTCTTGACGAAGTTTGTGTGCAAGCCACCCACCTTCAGAACATGGGAAAGCATGTTCAAGAAGATCCCACAATGAAACCTTCCAATGTCCCACATAAACCTTTCAATAAGTTTAGAAGGAAGGAAAAGAAGACCGCCACGGTGATGAGAGAAGGAGGAAATCCATCTCGCACTCATTGCAAGAAAATCAATCACAATGATGAGAATTGTTGGAAACTACATCCAGAGAAGATACTGAAGCAGTTTGGTGGAAAGAGGAAGCCAAAAATTGTTGCAACAGTGCAACAAGATCTCGGTTCTGATTCAAGGGACGAAGGAAAGATCACATCAATTGGAGTGAAAGGTAAAGATTCCCTTCATGCTATTTCTAATTCCAACAATGAATCTCATGATGATGAATGAAAGAATAATGAATTATTTCACATAATATTTGTATCTAAACACACTAAAATAGATACATTATTTGATCTGGGTTCCCAAGTAAACTTAATATCTAAAGCACTTGTAAAGAAGATGGGTCTTGAAATGAAACCACATCTGAAGCCTTATCCTCTTGGTTGGGTATGTGATAAATCAAAAATTAATTTCACCAAACAATGTAGGTGATCCAGGTGGATATCAGTGGCCACCCACCTTTTCCAACTCACTCAAAATAGTTTTTTGGCAATTTTGGCAATTTACTATTTTTAGCAGTTTTTAACTTTTGGGACCATTTTGAGGGCCTAAATGAAGGTTTTTTTAGATTTATGTTCTCAATTAAAGGTGAAGGCTCTTATTCATCCCCCAAAATGAATCTCCTCGACAATACCTTTCCAACGAGCTATCGTGCGCCCTAAACAGAGATCGTATGCCAAAGTTACACTCCCAGGAAGTTGATACACCAAACTACCCAAAATGGGGTCCACAAAACTATTGGCTTTTCATCTTCCAGGGTTAGGGTTTTGGATTTTATTTATGATAAAAAGGCATTTGTAGCATCATTGTAAAATCATCTTCTTATAGATGCGAGTAGTTGTCACATCTCTTCTTAGAGATAAGTTGCCACTATTCCAGTGAATCTTTCACTCTGTATTTTTATAGTCTTTGTACATTTTCACTCATTAATAGAAAATTGTGTATTATTGTATCTTTGTGTTTATGGTTGCATCTCTGATACATTTATGTTATATTATTGGATATCCAAGATATCTATGTACATTGATTTATTATATCTTCGCTCTCATTTCGTGCCGAAAATAATCTGGATCAGTGGTATCAGAGCAGGTTGCTCTTGATAGTTTTTTTCAGTGCATGTCCCCAACGAGGTCTAAGTATATAAAGTTTGGTCTCAATATTGTCTCTCTTGATGAAAATCACTCTCGCATACCCAAGAAACCCTCCATGGAAGAAGAAAAGAAAAATGATGGAGCAGACGATTCTATCAATTTGTTGCTTGAGCAAGCTCTCACGCGATAGAGGGACGAAATGATGGAGAATTTTTCCCACATCCTTCAACACCTACCGATATAAATAGGCACATATTCATCAAACAGACACTTTGGAAGCACCTCTCCTTTCAAGGTATAGGTTAATTTTTATATTCCCATATTTGAAGGTCAGATAGATGCGGGTGCCCTAGAAAAATGGTTAAATCTGCTAGAAGATTATTTCTTTGTTCACCATTTTTTCGACAGGGAAAATATCACCTTCGCACTTCTTAAAGCTGTCCCCCATGTCAAACATTGGTGGGAAACTTACTGGGAGAAAAGTTCCACAGAAGAGTCTGGAATATATTGGGTCGATCCCACTTCGGATTTTTTTGTGGATGCGGTAAAGGAACAGTATTACCCTATTGGAAACTATGAGGACCAGTATATGAGATGGACCACACTATGGAAAGAGAGAGGACAAGTAGTTTCAGAGTTCACCAATACCTTCCATACCTTGTGCACCAAGTTGGGTATCGAATACTCCAAATGACATTTGGTTCTGAAATATCGTAGGGCTCTACATAGATACATCCAAACTGAAATGAATTTTCTAGACATCTCATCACTCAGTGTTTCTTATCGACACGTTAAAATTGAGAAAAAATTTAAGCACCAGAACAAATGGGAGTTTGGGTCTGCAAATACGCAACAACCAAAGTATGATAAAGACGGCCCTAACAAGCAGTCTCTCGAAAACTAGTCCAAGCCATAGGAAAACAAGGGCCATAGGAAGACGAAGAAGGACACCGAAAAATGGTGCGATTTCCACAAAATCCCCTGGAAAAACATTGATGAATGTCGCTCAAAACAGTCATTGGAGGTTGAAATCAAAGACAAGGAGTTGAACCTTGATTCGAAATCTAATTCAGAAAATACTGACAGAAGACAGATCATCGACACAAACCCCACTGTTATTGTCGTGACCACAACAATTCAACCAGAAGAACCAACAGATCATGAATAGGGGGGGCACCTTTTTCATTCACGGATTTGGGTGAAGGGGACCCTGCTACATTTTATTGTTGATAGTGGAAGCCAAAAGAACCTCATCTCAGTAGAGGTCATCAAACAGTTGGGATTGTTGACAACACCACACCCATAGCCATACAACATCGAGTGGCTTCTCTAGGGATGAGATATTTTTGTCAGCCAGTAGTGTCGATTTTCATACGGCATCCATCCCTTCAAGGATGAGGTATTATGTGATGCCACCCCATTGGATGTCTCTAATGTTCTCTTGGGCCAGCCATATATGTGGAAGCACCATTTTATCTATGAGTCTCGACCTCGTAGTGTCATTGTTATTCTGGGGGGTCATCTCTATAGGATACCAGAGGTGGTTTCGACTACTGTCCCACCTAAATAGTGTCGCAAGGTAGTATCTCATACTACAAAATTCAGCTTCTTCACAATCTTTTCAAAAGGTGAACAGAAGGATACTACAACCACCGCAGCCTTGGCCCAAGCACCTTTTATCCAACAGAAGCTAGCCGACAAGACTGAAGCAAAGCGTGAAGATTCCTTCTTCACACATACATATCATGTACCTATACTGGTTAAAAATGTCCAACCCTTCCAACCACAGGTTCATGAAAACCTTCAAAAAGCTAAGCAACGCAACTTCTCCAACAAGGCAAGCAACTCATCAAGATGCAAATTCAGCAAACTCTTTTCCCTCTCCCCTGAGCACTCAAGGAAATGGATACCATTGCTTCCTAAGGAGGTAGGATTGATCTAGGTGTATATCTATGGACACCCACCCTTTCCAACTCGCTCAAAACGGTTTTCTGGCAATTTTGGCAATTTACTCTTTTTAGCAGTTTTTAAATTCTGGTGCCATTTTGAGGGTCTAAATGAAGGTTTTTTGGGATATAGCTTCTCAATTATAAATGAAGGATTTGATTGAGCCCCTAAAATGAATCTCCTCTATGATACCTTTCCAACGAGCTATCGTTCACCCCAAACAAAGATCGTATGCCAAAGTTACGCCCCCGGGAAGTTGATACACCAAACTACCCAAAACAGGGTCCACAAAATTGTTGGTTTTTCATATTTTGGGGTTAGGGTTTTGGATTTTCTTTATGATAAAAAGGCCTTTGGAGCCTCATTTTAAAATCATCTTCTTACGGATGTGAGTAGTTGTCACATCTCTTCTCAAAGATAAGTTGTCACCATTCTAGTGAGTCTTTCACTCTGTATTTTTACAGTCTTTGTACATTTTTGCTCATTAATAGAAAATTGGGTATTATTGTATCTCTATATTTATGGTTGTATATCTGATAATTTTTTGTTATATTATTAGATATCCAAGATATCTTTGTACATTTATTTATTATATCTTCACTCTCATTTCGTGCTGAAAATAATCTGGATCAGTAGGGTCAGATTTGTTATTGCTTCAAAGTTGATTGATGAAGTGGATTTGGATGTTGTATCACTTGATATATGTGGCATAGTGTTGGGAAGTCCTTATCTTTATGATATAAAAGAATTCTTATTTCGTCATGAGAACAAGTACCACCCTACTAAAGTGGGAGTGGAATATATTGTTAGATCTCACATCATGAGGGTAAACACAACACTTGTTAGTGCATGACAAATGAAGAGACTCATAAACACTAATAAGATATATGTACTCATGGTCATAAGAGAGAAAGATTTCGAGACATCTGACGCTTTCTAAGGATGTGATCCTTCTTAGAAGAAGGAAATAATTGACATTGTTTCTAAATATGATGATATTTTCCAGGAACCAGATGGATTACCTCCTAAGAGGGAAATCCAACATGAGATACATCTTCAACGGGATTCTCCTCTTCCTAATGTGGGCATGTACAGGATGTCGGTTGTGGAGATGAAAGAGATCGTGATGGTGCCAAAGAAATATGGCACATGGTGAATGTGTGTTGATTATCGGGCCTTAAAGAAAATCACGGTGAAAAATTGATACCATCTTCCTCGTATAGATGATTTGCTTGATCAATTAAAGAATGTTGTTTATTTCACTAAGTTGGATTTGTGCAGTGGATACCATCAAATCAGGGTTGTAGAACAAGATGCATGGAAAACTACCTTTAAAACCAAACAGGGATTGTTTGAGTGGTTAGTTATGTCGTTTGGGCTTTGTAATGCTTCGACAACTTTCATGCGTGTCATGAATGATGTATTCAAGCCTTTCCTAGATGACTTTGTGATTGTATATTTAGATGACATTCTTATTTTTAGTGGGACTTGGGATGAACATGTGAGGCATGTAAAGCAAGTATCGGATACTTTGCAAAGGGAAAAGTTGTATGTAAAATTGTCTAAATGTGAATTTGGCAAAATTGCACGTGTATACTTAGGCCATATTGTAGGGGGGGGACAACTAAAAATTGATCCTTCCAAAATTGATGTAATTTAAATTGGCCTGAGCCAAAAAGTGTAATCGAGATTCGAAGCTTCTTACATGTAGTCCATTATTGGAGGAGGCTCATTTCAAACTTCTCCTTTATAGTATCTCCTTTTCATGCCTTAACCAGTGTGAAGAACACTTTTCAGTGGGAAGGAAATCAACAAAAAGCTTTCGGTACTTTCAAGGAGAATATCAGTATCGCACCAATATTAGCACTGTCGAATCTTCAATATCCTTTTGAGATCGAGACAGATGCCAGCGGATACGCCATGGGTGCAGTATTGATGCAATATTGTAAGCATATATGTTACTACTCTGAAACTTTTAACCAAGTTGTTTTTAACTATCCTACATATGATAAAGAGTTGTATGCATTAGTTCAAATCATAAAGAAATGGAATCACTACTTGTTAGGGAAAGAAACAATCATACATACAAATCACCAACCCTTACAGTATATCCAAGAACAAACCAAGCTGCAACAATATCGACACTACAAATGGATGGGTTTTCTACAACAATTTCATTTGGTAATCAAGTACAAAAAGGGTACGAGTAATAAGGTAGTTGGTATGCTTTCTAGACCTCCTATTGTTGCTTATATTATTTTGAAGAATACTTATGTATCTCATGATAGCTATGTGGAATAATATGCCATTGATGAAGATTTTAAAGAAGTATATGAGAAGCTAACCCATGGTGCATAGGTAGAGAACTATTGTCTGCAGAGAAAACTACTCTACCATCTTGGAAAGCTATGTATTCCTACAAGTAAACGAGTCCATGTAATATGAGAAGCTCACACTTCTCTTGTGTCTGGGAATTTTTGGGTAGGAAAAATTATGGCTCATTTGCATAGGTTTTGTCATTGGCCTCAAATGAAAGAAATTGTAACTAAATATGTAAAGGGGTGTGTGATGTGTTCTACTTGTAAGCCCACTAATAGAAAACTTGGGCAATACTCACCACTTCTTGTTCCATCCCATCCATGGGAAAGTATCTCCATGGATTTTGTAGGGGGTTTACCAATGTCAAAAGGGGGTCATGACTATTTGTATGTTGTAGTGGATAGGTTAAGCAAGATGTGTATCTTTATGCCATGTAAAAATCATATCACTGCTAAGCAAACTGCTAATCTCTTATTTCAATATGTTTGGGTTCACTTTGGGTTACCCACATCCATTATCTCGGATCAAGATACTCGATTCCTTGGGGAATTTTGGACAAGTTTGTGGAGAATGATGGACACCAAATTGAAGAGGACCATTTATTTCCATCTACAGACCGATGGATAAACAAAGGTTGTAAACCGAACAATGGTACTTTTTCTTTGAGGCTACTGCAGCAATCATCCCAAGTTATGGGATGAACATATACCCTAATGTACAGCATGCTTACAACCGAGCCTTACATTCCTCCACTCAGTTTTCGCCTTTCGAAACATGTTTTGGGTACCTGCCTAAGGTTCCTTTGGACTTGATGTATGGGAGAGATACTGATGAAAATGAATAAATAAAAGAAGACAGAGCCCGCAAGTTCATCCAGAGGATCTAGCATGTGCACCAGGAAGTCAGGGAATAGTTGGAGAAAAGTCAAGCACGGTATAAAGCTCAGCATGACAAGCACAGGGTTGATCATCAGTTCCAGGTTAGAAATTGAGTATAGCTTCACATCAGTAAGGAGATATTGAAGGGTGAAGGCAAGAAAATAGGGCCCATTCGTTATGGACCCTTCCCTATCTTAGAGAAAATTGGTACCAATGCTTTTCGTCTGGATCTTCCACCTTATATGCAGATTTACCCAGTTGTGAATGTAGAGAACTTGAAACTTTCTTATCCTCCCATGATCATGGATCAGGGTGAGGAAGTTTCAATACCTTCAGTTGATGAGTTTTCTCCTGAGTACTTAGATGATTTAAAGGAATATATCATCCTAGACAAAAGGACGAGGACTTCATGCAAGGGTGATGTTGATTATCTTCGAGTAGGCTTAAAGGGCACACATCCAAGCAAGGCAAAGTGGATTGAGAAGGAAAAAGTGAGGGGACTCTTCCCTCACTTATATGTTGATTGATGAAATCTTTTGGTGGTCCAAAAACCTCTCAGTGGGAAGGCGTGATCCAAAAAGGATCTAGAGAAGACTAAAAACAACTCAAAACTCGCAGAGGCAACTCAGGATGCTCAGAATGGCCTCAGCAGAGAGAGAAAGGGAAAAACATTAAAGCTTGCAAAACTCAGTAAAAATGACATTTTCGCGAAGAGCACATCACAAGATTTCTAACGGCGCAAACGAATCGTAAAACGGAGTTACGGATCGAAATATATTTGCGGTCAAAGTTTGGTCATCCTAGCCCAGTCAATAGGGAATGAGTTAGCATCCATACCACTGACGTCAGCACTAATACGGATGATGTCAAAATCTGTACAACACACGTGGCAGGAGAAGGAGGTGACATGTTTCATGATGACATCATCATGGTGACATGGCAGCACCAGAGGCTACCACATGTCACCCATTTTTCCATGTGGTAGTCTGTATGATCTTTGCAGTGATGTGGCATTGACATAGCAAGTTGACAGTGTAGTGGATGACGTGGTAAAATAGAAGGATTCCATGTGGCCTAGTCATGGGCTGCCATGTGGTAGTGGGAAAATGCCCAATGATAGGCTGTATCTAAAAATTTAAAAAAAATATGGTTTGGCGGGTCCACCAAATCTGGTGGACCACGCCAAATTTGGCACCAACTATCAGATAAAGCCTGGCTAGAA
>ML860546.1:8978-24734 GCA_009831015.1 Picea engelmannii
GCCTGCGAGAATGAAGTATTCTCGCAGGAGAGTATATATGCAGCCTGCGAACTATCTTAAAAATATGATTTCTGGAAGCTGACAAGTGTAACCTTTCTCAGGAAAAAGTTCTTAGTGAAGAGCTTGATTTTCCATTATCATGAAACTATCATGACATCACCTCTAATGACCAAAAATGTGGATAACAGAATGCCCCCCACAAATTCTGAGAGTGGAACCAGTGACAGTCGATAGAATTTGTAAGCTGCATGTGTGTGTCAAGAACCAAAAGCACATCTAATCAGAAACCTGCAAACATCCAAGCATCAACAGAATATCATGTATACCAATTCTGAGGTAGGCATTCCCATACTTAGATCATAGACTGATGACATCATAAACAAAGGTCATGGCCACCAATCATACACTGTGGATCCATGCAGTCATAATATAGCACAGCCACCTGAATACACTGTGGATCTGTGCGAAAAATGTTTAATCAAGACAACATAGCCACAAAACATACACAGTGGATCTATGTGTCGCAAAATATACATACTCCATCGCAACCTGGATTGAAAATACAATATCCAGGGTCTTCAATCTCCTCACCTAAAGTACGAATCTAACCATGTGATTACATGTGTCGAAGTCGAACATGGTAGAAACCACTTGATTACCAGTCATTGATGTATACCGTTAACAAGTGCGAGGGAAATCACCATTGATGTCAATGACTCCCAAGGTACTATAGTACAATCCATCAAATGTGAATAAATGAGTTGATGTCGAACAATCAATGGAATCTTTCGATAAGGGGTCAATGATGTAAACCCACTGTCGAAAGAGAGAAACTTACCATTGAGGCATGCAAGTTCCAAGGTACTGAATAATCTCTAAGTCTTAATCCCGGATAATGTGCTGATGTCGACGGAACAAGACTCATCACAGGAGGGCCTTGATGTATCCCCCATCAGTGACACAAAATGAGTAACAGAGTTTGAAAAGTGAAACAGAGTATATGGCAATTGGACTTTGGACACAGGGAAGGCCGACACGGAGTGAAAGGATAACTGCAGATGGCCGACTCAAATAGAAGTTTCAGATGAACAACTCTTGAACATATGGACGACATGACCAATGATTTGGCAGCATGGACTCAAAGACGACACATGGAAAGACCTTGTTATCAAATCGAATAAGAGACAAATGGATTTCCCAAACCGGCAAATGATGAATAGGGGGTGTCATGTTCAAGAGCGACACTTACGGCCAATTAACACAAAGATGAAACATATCCCTTTCCCAAATTTTCCCCCACCATTTCTGGCAAGTACCTCTTTATTTTTATGCAAGCTTGAAGAGGATCACATATGCTTGTTAATATAAGCTCATCCTTCGGATGAGTCCCTCGGAGTATTTTTAATGAACCCTAAGAAGGAGTGGTTCGGTCCCATCACGGGTCCGTCAATGCTTGTTTAACGAGTCCAGAGATAGTAAACTCGAAGGTTTTTCAAGATTATAGAGTTTGGAAAAACACTTAAAAGAGAACTCTCTCAGTTCCTTTTTCATACAATAGTCCAACGAGACCAAAAAAGGGTTAAACTATCGCTCGAAGGACGCGTAACTTCAAATACTTTAACGAGCGTGAAAATAGCAAGATCGCTCGGCAATCTTTTCATATTTAGGGAGTCGTGAAAAGAGCTTAAAGTCAACTCTAGGGGGGTTCCTTTTTTGTGTAACCACATCGAGCCCGGAAAAGAGATAAAACAATGCTCGATCACGTTCTAAGTTTTTCGCAAGTGCTAGAATGGATAAAAGGCACTTGAGGTTTTAGATCAAAACCATAGGAAACAAACAAAAACACATCATATTGCAAATTTTTTTTGTCCATAATCATCCGCATTGGGTACCTGCAAGTCATTTTACTCACTTTCGTATTAGTAATTAGGGTTAAATGGGCTAAATAATAAGTAAACATGAAAAAACCCACTTTTAACATGGTAAAAAGTAAATAAAACAAATTTACAATTCATTTTACCATATTGTTTTACCCATTTACCATTTGTGTGCAAAAACCTCCATTTTACCTCCAATCTTCATCGTCGATTTTCGGGAGCTTAGGACCATCATTCTTCGAGCCGTCTGCGGTGTTTTGGTAAGTTTTCAAATCTCTATCTTTTCATGGTTTCAATTTATGATTTTATTGGTTAAATTTCAAGTTTTGAGTTAGTTTCTTAAACCCTATGCGTGAAGGAGGATTCTCGCAAGCTGCCCATACGGGGCCTGCGAGAAGTCCTCATTCTCGCAGGTGGGCTTAAGATACAGTGCGAGAAGTTCTCACTGTGTGTTAAAGCCACCTGCGAATAGCGCAGAGCAAATTTTTTTTTTAAATTTTTAGCCAATAAAAAAGATTTATTCCATGAATGAGAGTTTTAATCATCTTCCTATGTTCCCTATGCAGGTTTATAACCATCACAATGGTGCTCGAATGGAGAGAAAGGGAACACGAGGATGATAATGCAACCGCCGAAAATCACCCTCCGACTCTTGCTGCTTTAAGAGATTGCGGTCTCTTGAAGTATTTCCGCATACCGGGCATGAGAGCCCAAGTTCTATTGCTAGAACACTTAGTCCGGATGTGGGATCCGGATCAGTAGGTTTTTAATGTCAGTGCTCACACTTTGACGATTGACATTAAGGATATCTATTTCCTGACTGGACTATCCCGGCGAGGGTCTCACGTCAGTTTGTCTAGTAGCCGAAGGGGTGGTCTGAAAATGAGTGAGTATTGCCGAGAGTATTGCGTGCCAGAGGATGAAAGACAAAAAGGAAAAGTGGCCATTTGGGGAGTGACTAATATAACTCTCCGTACCATTTTCTTCACTATTGCTCGGATGGCAGGAAGTGATGCCCCACATATGGCTCTGCAGAGCTATTTTCAATATGCCCTCGAATGTCTTGAGCCCCGGGTCTTCAACTGGGCTGACGCAGTGTTACACAACCTCAAGAAACAATTGACCAAATGCAGGCGCGGAGATCTAAAGCAGTTTGGTTATGGATCATTGCTTGTGTCCTTCTTCTGTGAGAGGGTCCCCGTGTATAGGATTCAGGTGGATTGGCACTTTCTGGGTCCCAGGGATCCACGGATGTTACGATGGTGCCAACTCATGGCTAGACATGTGGTAGGACCGATCGTCAGGTATGACGATCGCTTCTTCGACTGGCTCAAAGGCCAGGTTGTGATGATAGAGGATTATGCGTATGTTGGCTTGGACTTTCGCGGCGATCTTGACCTTGCCCTTCCTGAAGACGCACAATGGGGAGATATTGGTAAGAAATACACCAATTTTAATTTTTTTAAATGTTTTTGTATTTTTAATATATTTAAATGTTTTTGGGTTTATAGTTGTATCCAAAGACTAACACCAAATTTGTATTGACAACACATATGTTGGGGCATATAGACCTGCTGGTAGTTCTCCTGTCCAGCGTCGAGGAGAAGCAGCAGTTGCAGTCCCCCAGTATGCCGAGGACTATCTGACAGTGGAGCATAACCTAGAGGGTTTGATGGATGATGTTCCAGATATGGCTCTGGAGGATATCCCGTGATGCGATCAGTGTCACACCGTGAGAGTCTCTGCTTTGATGGGTCGTTTGCTCCGCAGAGTGGCCAGGACATTAGTGTACTATCGTGAACATCACTGATGTCATGATATCGTCATGAGCTTCCATTTTTGATATTTTGGTCTTCGGACACATTTTGTAAAAACAAACTTTGATCGTTATATATATATATACATGGTTTCTATCGGCTTACTTTACTCTTGTGTACATGTGTTTGATTTATAAATTATTCAAATGTCTGTCTAATACATAATTAGCTAAAGCATCTGTTAATGTATTAAGACTTCTCGGAATGTGTTGATATTCAATATGATCAAAATGTCGTTCCAAGAGGCGAATTCACAAATATACTCTTAATAAAGTAGGACTTCGAATAGAGTAGACATTACTTAGCTGTAGCACTACCAACTGCGAGTCAAGTCGTACAACCAAGTGACGAATCCCGAGAGATATAGCATCAACCAATAACTCAATAACGACGCTATACTCTGCAATGTTGTTGGTTGCTCGACCAAGACATACACCTCGTAAAGATATAAGCTCGTTTGTTGGGGCATAGATTGCCCAGGCAGTGGAAGCTAGGTTCTAAGTACTACGGCTAGCGCCGTCAGCGAAGCCAATATAAGGTAGCGAATACTCTGACATCTGGCAATCAAACACAACGTCATGTAAGGGTAAAAAACCAAATAACGTCAAACTCAAAACTAAAAGTAATCACACACACTCAGTATGATACATAAAAATACAAATACTTCATGCACAAATGACTCATGCATAGTACTTATTTAAGTACAACCCATTTCTGGGTTCACCTAAAGGTACACCATCATAATCAACTAACTCATATGCTCCTTTTTCCAACACTTTGCTAACAATATAAGGCCCACGCCACATTGGTTCAAATTTCCCAGCTCCTAAGATATCTTTATCTTGTTCATACAAAAGAACAAGATCTCCTTTAGAGAAGACACGAGGTTTAACATGCTTGTCATACTGTGCCTTAACATGTTTCTTCTGGGCTTCGATTACCAAAGTAGCATCATGACGAGTCTCGTCTAATCGCATCAAATACAACAGACGTTCCTCTTCGACAGAAGTATTAGGTAAGAGATCTACAGCTAGCTTCAAAGACGGTATTTCACATTCTATTGGCAGAATGGCTTCCATGCCATAAACTAATCGAAAAGGTGTGAATCCCGTGGCAGACTTAACAGACGTCCGATATGCCCACAATGCCGAAAATAACATTGTGTGCCAGCTGGTTTTATGTATTCCTATCATCCATCGAATCATAGTGATAAGAACCTTATTAATGGCTTCGACCTGGCCATTAGCCTGTGGATAATAGGGTGTTGAGCTATCATGACGAAGGCCCAACTTCTCGGTAAGTTCAGACATCATATTATTTCTAAAATGACTACCGTGATCGGTAATGATAGCCTGAGGAATACCAAAATGAGTGATGACATGGTTGAAAAGGAATAATGCTGCAATCTTCCCAGTATTATCGAATGTCGGCATTGCCTCGGCCCACTTAGTAAAATAATCAACAGCTACAATAATGTACCCATGCCCCCTGGTCGAGTGAGGGTGACATGTCATGAAATCAATGCCCCATTTAGCGAAAGGACCTACTGAGACTACAGGAGGAAGGGGAGCAGGATGCGACCTGATCTTCTGATTATAGGTCTGGCAGGCATGACACTTCTGAACAACTGTAATGAAGTCATGAAATAAGGAAGGCCAAAAGTAACCTGCACATAAGATTTTCTGAGCAGTA
Source organism: Picea engelmannii (assembly GCA_009831015.1). Classification (NCBI taxonomy): domain Eukaryota; kingdom Viridiplantae; phylum Streptophyta; class Pinopsida; order Pinales; family Pinaceae; genus Picea; species Picea engelmannii. Next base: position 14,365 of record ML860546.1, read on the forward strand.
GCATACCCAGACATATGACCACCACATGCTCCAGAGTGGCAGTCATTCAAAGCCCTCTCGGCTTCCTCAAAAGTTAAACAACGTCGAAACACAGAATCAATACCTCGACGGTAAAGTGTATCGCCAAGGATAATATAATGACGTGCTTGATAACAGACTCGACGGCGTTCAGTGCTAGACAAAGCAGGCCGAAAAGTTTAAGTTTGGAGATATATAATGATATCTCCGTACCAAATATCGTCGGTACTAATAAGGAAAAATGATTCGTCAGGTAACGAATCGACTGCTACTTTTTCTGTTGCGGTGTGGGGAAAATCACAAATCAACTCAGTGAAAACTAGGGACTTCTTCGATGTGGCTCGATTGAATTCCAAATCGAACTCCTGGAGAATAACAATCCACTTGGAGTATGTGCCCCCTAGCAATTGACGAGTCAATATATGTTGCATGGGGTTACAGTGTGAAATCACGGTAGTTTTCCTGGCGAGAATGTAATGACGAAAACGTTGAACTCCCTGAACAACAGCCAAGGCCAACTTTTCAACATGTTGGTATTTAATTTCCATAGAAGTTAAACTTCGACTCAGGTAATATATAACATGCTCGTCGTGGGCATCATCCTCTTGAACGAGAACCATGCCGATAGTATACTCGGACGCAGCTAGATAAAGAAAGTAATCCCTACTATAATCAGGAGGGAAAAGAAGTGGAGCTTTGGTGAGGGATAATTTCAAGGCTTCGAAAGCATCGTTAGTAGTTTTATCCCAGACAAACTCAGATCCTTTCTTTAGAAGATGTGTAAAACCCTGAGTAATCTCAGCGTAATTCGGGATGAAGCGACGAAGAAAGTTTGCTTTCCCTTGCAAACTTTGTAACTGGAGTAAAGAAGAAGGAGGAGGGAGATTGAGAATCGCCTCAACCTTTATAGGATCGACCCGGATCCCATGGCGTGAAACAATAAAACCGAGGAGACGGACGGATTCTACGCAAAAGACACATTTATGAGGATTCAAGCGAATGCGATAGAATCGACAACGAACGAAAATAGCTCGGAGATGTTTAGGGTGATCGACTCAACGTAAAGAGTGAGCCGGCAAATCGTCCAAATATGGTTGAACAATATGCTTAATATCATGAAATGTGTAAGACATAGCACGTTGGAACATAGCACCTGCGTTCTTTAGACCAAAAGGAAGTTTACGGTAGGCGAAAGTACCCCAAGGACAAATAAAAGTTGTTTTGTGTTGGTCCTCAGGAGCGATATTGATTTGATTATAGCCGAAAAATCCATCCATGAGGGAAAAGATTTCACTGCCGGCACAGTCATCGACGATCTGGTCGACGAAAGGGGTTGGAAAATTGTCCTTAGGACAAGCTTTGTTGATATCCCGATAATCAACACAAACGCGAATACTTCCACCCTTTTTATCGATCGGTATTGGGTTAGAAACCCATTCTGTCAAGGCCACAGGATAAATAAAACCGACTTTAAGAAGTTTTTCAACCTCAAGTTTAATGGCAGCGGCTTTACGTGGATGGACAGGACGGAGGCGCTGCTGGACTGGTTTTTCTCTGGGGTATGTCTTAATTTCGTGGACCAAAATAGCAAGGTCGATACCCGACATCTCTTCGTAACTCCATGCAAAGATATCACGAAATTCTTTAAACAAGGAAGTGTAAGTGACAATTTCTTCTGAAGAACATGAAGCTCCAATATGAACGTTCTCGACGATTCCAAGTTTCACTGAAATATCTATGGGTATCATGGGTGAAATGTTACTAAGGTTCCCTTCTACGAACACATCTCGTGTAGGTTGGGAAACCGTGGAAATAACAACAACGGTTGACGGAGTCGAAATCCGTTGATAATTCTCAAGAGTTTGTTGTTCCAAAAACAAGATGGAACGATGATTCCCATCATCCCAAGGGGTGTCCTCCATGACAGACATGATCATCTCGTCAGTGGGAAAAAAGACTCGGAAAGGATGAGGAGACAACTCATCAAAAGAATCAGTAGGAAGGTTTGCCGATTGAATAGCTTGATAAGCGGACTCAACCGGACTTAACGACATAACGTCGCCGAAACGAACATGATCTCCAGGATTAGGGACTATCCAAGGGTCGACAGACACTGGAAGTTCACGAGGTACAGTAGAGATCATATTAATAGATGCAACTGATGGGCGTGGAATATCGGGTGGTGGTGGTATGGGAAAAGTACCCATCAACGAAGAATCTTTTAAAAGACCAATGCCAACATTCTCATAACCCAGTGGGGTGTTTGCTATGAATGGCACGTTGCCCGTGCGAGTATCGGCATTAAAGAAGGCAAGTTGATCAACCGTGACCACTCTGCCCTGGTGAAGAAATCATAGGACACGAAAAAGGGTTGATACGACAACACGCATAGAATCGACCCAACTTCGACCAAGTAGAAGATTATAATCAAGGGGAGTATCAAAAACTTCCACTTCCACCTGGACGGTCTTACCTTCGAGAGTAACAGGCAACGACGGAAGAACACCATATGGCTTAAAACCAGAGCCATTGAAGGCTCGCAAAGTGTTTTGTGATTCGGTTAATGGGGGAGAGCCAATGGCTTTCCAACAAGAAAAAGAAATTACGCACATAGAGGCACCCTCATCAATAACTATCCGACAAATGCTCTTATCGGCAACAACAACTTGTATTTGAAATGCAAGCTATGGGGGTAACCTTGGAATATGCTCTTCCAAGTCAAATACTATCAAATTCGTGTCCGTGGGATCGATTCCACCTATGGCTTTCAACAGATCCCTTCGCTGTGCAGGACAAGATTGAAGGACTTCAAGGGCAGACATCGCTGAAGGTGCTTGGGCCAGATCTTCTACAATGCTGTAGTTCTGAGCCGCATGGGCATGAGGATTGAATGTCGATTTCTTAACGACACCTTTGGGGGGTGGTCGTATAACTGTATCAAGGTTTGGTCTTTCGAGATGAAGAGGACTGGTTGTGGGTGGACTCAGTGGAGAAGGTTGTACCAGATCAGGAGGTGAATCGACAACCTTCTCCTTAGAAGGAGTATATTCTTTAGCTCTAGTGGTAAGTGCAACATTATCTTTCTTGGAATCACCAGTGCACATCAAAACATAGGATTGTGTAGAGGTAGAGGGTTGATCACGGATGACCAATGAAGCCTGTTGTTGAGACGGGAAGGGTTGAGACAAGACAGCCGGAGTAGAAGGTTTCGACGTTGTTTGAAGGAACTTGTTAACTTCGGCACGTCTCGGACAATCCTTCGTGTAGTGATCGTCACCACAGATAAGGCAAGGATAGCGTGGTTTGTGTTTATCTCGGTCTTCAACAGGAGGGGATTTGGTTTTCTTAGTCTGAGTATTGTTTTTACTCTCCTTATTCTTGCCTCTCCCCTTCTTGGATTTGTTCTTACCGGTAGGCTTAGATTGAACAGCGTTCACTTCAGAGGTTTTACCGGCGGGAGGGGTAGGAGACGGAGCATTTTGAACATTAGAAGGATTGGATTTTGGGGTTGTAGTCGAAATAGAATGCGAATGGGTATGAGTGGTCCCAATCACACCATCAGCTACGTGTGAAGCAACTGGAGCAGTAGAAGTGCTGGAAGTACCAGGACGAGGTAAATCAGGTAGTAAGTCATACAAAGTGCCCGTTTGCGAATAAACGAGATCTAGATATTGAGCACGACATATAGCCTGCTCTTCAGTGACAACACCGCCCATAGCAATGTCTTTACCAATTTTGTTTACAAAAGATTATGTAAACCATTCGGCCAATAACTGATCAAGAAGCTCAAGTTTAATGAGACGCGTCCTCCTTCTCCACTCATGAATGTGATCAGAGATATTAGTGCTTGTACTTTGTTTAAAGGAGGTTAAAATCTCAGTCCCTGTATTGTAACGAATTGGTAACTGGTAATGTGTGAGAAAGGCCATCGCAAGGGTGTTGAAATTCGAAAAGAATCCTCGTGGTAATTCAATGTACCACTTCGTAGCAGCACCTGTAAGGGTGCATTGAAAAAGACGCAGTCTAATGGAGTTGTCCATCAATGAGTTAGACGAACACCACAAATGGAAAGTCATGACATGATTATTCGGGTCCTCTCCCGCCTTCCCATCGAATTTGGGAATGTCCGATGGAAGCTTTGTAGGAATAGCAGGCCATTGGGGAGAGTGACGAATAGGATCATTAAGAATCCTAGACAAATCTGGCAGATCCAAAGTAGCAAGAAAAGGCAATTGCCGATTCACTTGTGGATACTGGTGACTTTGGGCCGGAAGCCCTATCGGTAGACCACTGGGACCGTATGCAGTATGCCCCTAGAGGGAAGACCCTGGCTGGCTCTGTGGTGGTTGAATAGGATAGTAACCCCAAGGATTGTGACCTTGAGTCTGAGTAGGGAATTGAGGTTGAGTAGTTTGACCCGAACTCCAAATAGGATTAGTCACACCTGGATATGGTTGGCCCATAGTAGGGACAACTTGCTTCCCCCCAACATTTTGAGGAAAGTTTTGCATAAGTTGATTCCAATACTGAGCCAATGCAGGAGGTATGTTTTGTCCTAAAGGTGAGATTGGTCCCCCTATCAAAGGGACAGTTCCTCCCGGAAGTTGTGTACCAACCGTAGGTTTTGTAGTAACTATGTTATGTCCGGGAAAAGGAAAAGGAAATGGAACTGTGCCACTCTGTCCACCAATAGGAATTTGTACATTAGGTGCAACGGTCGGGATAGTGCTACTAGTATTAGGATTGCCGGTAGGAAACTGAGGGAGTGTCGGGATGAAACTAGGAATAGGATGCCCAGGAAACTGAGGACCACCTGGAGAACCAGCAGGGGTTTGTGGAGGTGTTGGATGAGTAACATTCAACGTAGGATTCAAAGCATGGTAACCAGGGGGTAAATTCGGATTGGCCTCAGGAGTTCGCTGGGTATTAATAGGGGCAAGAGTGGTTGCTGGAACCGTGGTTTGGACACTCGAAGTAATAGCGAGATGGGCCATCTCGGGAGGGAGAATAAAACAATAAGTGGTAGTCTCTGGTGCAGTTTCTGGTTCAGGAGACACAGGAGGGTTGATTTCGTAGACAGGGGTTGACTCTGTACCAAACAAGACTCATCAAAAATCACCCGACCAAAAAGGATATTGGCCTACTACACTGTGAGAAGGCCCAGCGACTGACTCAGAAGATGTAACAATAGTTTCTTCAGAAAGGTGAAATCGTCCTATAGGTCGTTCACCATGACGAATGCGATAGTCCTCTATAGTATTGGTAATTCGAAATTCAGCAAGAGGATCAGTGGTCTCTACTTGTGGAGGTGGTGTAAAGACTTCTGGGATGTCACTTATGTCCACGTGTGGTAGAGTAACAAGAGGGATTTCACCTGGACGAGGAGAGTCCTCAGGGGTACCGTCAGGTGTTGCTGTGTGCAAAGGTTGGGAAGCTTCCGGATGTTTCGGAGACAAACCTTGCATCCTATGTGAACGTCATGGGGGAGAAATTGTAAACAATTAACAAGCTCCTCAAAGAAAATCCTATGGCCAACTACGAGTAACAAACAACACACACTAGTAAACAAAAATCTAGAAGCAATCACCAAGAAAACAATACCTTCTAATATCGAAGCCACTAGTTGGTGATGAAATGTAACGTCGCAACAACGAGACGAGAAGGGGCGGGGCTAAGGTGGAAAAGTTACGTTGACGACCTGCTTAACAGACTTACGCCCTGGTGCAAGCTCCCACACATAATCGTGGGTATACCCTCAAGGAGCCCGAGTGAGTTTGATCAACGTCGATTCTAGGTACCGTGAAGACTTTCCCCTCCACAGTCACCTTGGGTAAGTACCTAGAGAGAAAGGCCACTAAGGTCACCACAGACAACAGTACTGCCTGGGGAAACAGTCGTCAGTCCGATCCACACGCAAGGGTAGGGTATCAATCCCGAAACCAACTCAAAGGCTTCCACTCATAATTGTGGGTATACCTCGGAGTGATCCCCGTAATACGTGCAATCTCTACACCGATGTCAACAAAGCAGGTTAGTATCTCTGCCAACACCAATGTGACCTAATGCTTGACCCTTGTGTTAGAAGGGCTTCCTAGGACAATATGCAGCCAATGGAATTTTACACTCCCTAACTCAAGATACTATTGTGTGTTTTGAGATTTTGGAGAGTGTGTCTCTCTTCCTACTCCAAAGCACTAGCCTAGCTAAATGTTAGTGTAAAAGAGCCCTAGAAAAGAGTTACTAGATCAATTTTAATATTATGCAAAGTTTTTAATGGCTGTTGTTTACTCAAAGGCAACATAAGTGAAACTCATGATGTGTGACTCTGACCCAAATAATGCAAGGATATGATGAAATATAATCGTTTCATTCGATGAATCCTAGTTATGGGAGAGAGAGAATAATTTCTGAATCAATCTCAATACTACAATGCAAATGCAATGCTCAATTTCCTTTCAGATGTCAATGCAAACAATCATGAATCAATGAGCAATTTCTAAATGTCTTTTTCAAAACTTCAATACTCTAAAATTTGATTTTCAATGGTTTTTCAAAGGCAAAAAAAAATCTTGAAAGAAAACATATGGTTCACTTTCCAAGAAGAACTCTGATGACAGAGAAAAGAAAATCAAATCACCAATATCAAACAATCAATGACAACTCAACCAAAACTTTCAATGAAAGTAAAAACAAAAAGCAAACCAAGGAGTTCCTCAATGCAAATGAAAATTGTCCTTTCGAACCAACAATCAAATAAGAAACATCAAACACTTAACTTCCAATCAATCACTGATTCTTAACCAACACGGCACATTCAACTCCAGTAATCAGAGAGAAGAAAAATGCCAAGAAAGGCTAAGAGATGAAAGTCAAGTTATCAAAGCAAGAAAAGCCTAGAACCCTAGATCAGATCCAGCAAGCAAATGAAAGAAAAAGATATGTAAGCCAGTGATCCAAAGTGTTAAAAAGATGTAAATCAACCTTACTGAGCAATTGCAAAAGTCAGAACTTGAATTCAAAAATTTTCAAAAAGATGTTCGCAGGCCAGTGTGTAACACAGTGCGAGAAACTAATATTCTCGCAGGCCACTGTGATGCAGAATGCGAACTGTTCGCACTGAAATATATGTCCAGACTGCGAACTGTAGTGGTTCTCGCTGGCTTCTAATGGCCACAGTGCGAGAATCCCTAAAACTAATGAAAATTTTGAAAAATCAAGCAAAATTTAAACTGGCTTATAGACCCAGAAGGTCTCTCAAGGTATCCTGAGGACTTAGAGACTGACAAATTAGGAGAAAAAGGTAAATAGAACAAATGGCCACAGAAAATTCAAAAACCATAAAGACAAAAGGGATAAGATCCCCAGTGGAGTCGCCGATTTTGTTTCAGGATAAATTTGTGAGTGCGGACACAGACCAATCTCCCTAGATCCACCTGGATCTAGAACAAAACCGGACAGAATAATACACTTTCCCTAGACTTAACCTATTGAATGAAATAAGAAGTAAGGATTGTGGACATACCTTATGAACACTTTCCTTATATCTTTGTTGTTCCAAGCTTCGCTCCAATTCTCTTGCACCATTCAGATCACAACAGTACAAACAATGCAAACCAATCGAAGTAAAGGCAGTTTAATATATTCAATGGCTAGTCTATACATATGATCAAGGAATTATGTAATAAAGTGACATCATATTTATGGGAAAGGGACATATTACTGTATTGATTAATTGAAATTGAAACTTACAACCTAAGCCTTGATGTCGTAGGTCTCATTTCGATGACTCCTAGCTCTGACACACACACTTGCTCATGCATGAAGAAAATCAACCACACTTTATAATCTTGCTGTTGTCTCTTGCTGCTGTAGCATCAGTCCTCCATACAGTCTTGCACTAATTCTCCAATCAATCTCTTGCTAGCTTGCTTCTAACCCTTTCCATGAGCAATCTCCTCAATATATAGGAGAAGATAAATTGGTTACTTGGATAGGGAATGATCCCAAGATATCTGGAAAGTCAGTACTTTGCCAACCCTTCGAAAGCCAACTCACCCTTCTAGAAGATTCCTTCTAGAAGGATCGAGAACTTATCCATTTTCCCCCTTTAAGAACATGTTTTCACCCTAACCATGAGTACAGTGCGAGAAGTTCGCACCCCAGCTGAATGCAGCCTGCGAGAATGAAGTATTCTCGCAGGAGAGTATATATGCAGCCTGCGAACTATCTTAAAAATATGATTTCTGGAAGCTGACAAGTGTAACCTTTCTCAGGAAAAAGTTCTTAGTGAAGAGCTTGATTTTCCATTATCATGACACTATCATGACATCACCTCTGATGACCAAAAATGTGGATAACAATCCATGATATACATAATATATTATAGTGGGGTTTTTAGCTTTACGCTTTCCCGGAAAAACTTTTGTGTTATGTGTTCTTGATATTTCACTTTGTTATTGTGGTTTAATTTTTTACAAGAATAATAGTAGAAGTGATTTTGTATTTAACAATGGCATATAATTGTTAGATCAGGAGAATCACAGGAAATACTTAATTTGTATTGAAATTTGTACAATATTAACATATATAATGTTGACAATGACGTAGTATAGTAATGATCCATGACAAAGTCGGTGATGATAATGAAGACAATGACGATGATAATAATGAATACAATGACGATGATAATAATGATGATGATGATGAAGAAGACGACAATGTTGGTTATGGTGATGACAATGATGCCATTAAATTGAGAGGACATGGGTAAATTGAGCGCCCTCCAATTTTGAGATGGATGGAATAGAGGCCCCATATATTATCTCAATAAGTGTGCCCTTGTAAAATATATCAAAATACCACATCAGGAAGTGCATCTCCATAGCACTAAACCCATGGTATCATGCACCCACTGAGTTCTCCAAATATAAATCAACCAAAATAAAGTGAAGGGGATAGGGGACCACACTCCCTCCACATCAGATGAACTGCTCCACTAGGGGAAAACACTTTCGGAGAAACCAAAAGCTAGCACTCCCTCTTTGAGAGGAAAGTGTTTTATCCAACACTAGTCTTGTCCCTTTCTACCTCAAGGGAGCACATGATATGTCAGTGCATAGGGAGCACATGATATGTCAGTGCATAGGGAGCACATGACTAGGAAAATGGGGTTTTTAAAGTATTTTTAGGAGGAATTGAGGGGGATATTTTTCTTCAAGTAGGAAAGGGACATAAAAATCAGGCCAACAAGTGCATCCTTGCAATCAGGTGGAAAAATTTGTCGTAATAGTATTGGCCCTCTATATGACTAGTAAAGGTCCAACACCTAAAGGAATGAAGGGGTGTCTGAGAGGAGTCTACCTCTTTGCTGGGAGTATATCTAGTAGGAAACAAAAAACTGAATTCATTCCCTTTTGTGCTAGAACCAAATGTTGGGATTGGTGCAGTCCATGATTCTTTTCCTTTCCCGTGAATAATTTTCACCGTGGTTGGGTGCACTTGTTTCTGTTTGAGCTCTGGTCCTTTAGCCAACCTTTTTGCAGCACACTCCTACTTCTTTTTTTGGATCTCCAACCACTACACAACACAACAAAAGCATTTTGAATGTCCTTCTCTATAATGAAAAGTGGGAGGAATTTGGTAGGTACATTTTGGTCCGTGCGCATGATGATGAAGACATTATGAAAATTGACTTCAAAAATAATGGAATCATCATAACTATCAACCAGATTGTGTGGGATTTAAAATAATTTAGTAGTCTAAAGTATCGCCTACTAACTAGATAAAGTACATACTATCTTGTCTCACCTACTAACTATATATATCCAATCCTCCTAATTATTGAGCACTTATGACTACCTCTACTCCTACATAACTCTTTCTCTACCCTAATATTGTGAAATTTTTTGAATTCATGGTGCCTCTAACCCTTATGGGACATAATACACCTTCAAATAACTAGCATTTACAAATTCCTTTAGGGGTTGACCATCAAGTGTCACCAAATTCAATGTTCCATCATCATTAATGTAAACAATCCTAAAGGGTCCTAACCAACGCATCTGAATCTTGTCAGGGTTCTTCAGGAACTTGTTGTCATAGATTAATACCAACAATCCTGGTTGTATAATATTGCATCAAATGTTGTGATCATGCTAGGCCTTATGTCATTGTTTCTCAACCATATGGATGCATATTGCAATCAATTCGTCCTCTTCTAATTCTAATATCTCATTCAACCACCATTGCAGTGAATGGTCATCTGACATATGTGTCACAACTGCAATCCTGAGGATTGGTACCACAAACTCTAACAACATCACCACTTCCTTCCCATAGACTAATTTGAATGG
>ML860547.1:1986-24733 GCA_009831015.1 Picea engelmannii
AATTTGAATGTAAATTCAATATTATAATATAATTTAATGAGATTAAAGTATTGGGTTTTAATATATGTTAATCATCATTATTAATTATAAAAATTCTATTATATATATATAATGTTAATTATTTTTCAAATTAGAAAGTTTTTTTTGAACACAAGTTCTTAAATGGAAGGGGTTTTTTGGGCCACTAGTGAAATATGAATCTCTTTGTATCTCACTCGGATTTCTCATGATTATGTAAACAATAAAGTAATATGATTTCTCACTCGGATTTCTCATGATTATGTAAACAATAAAGTAATATGAAAAGATGGAAAAATGGGTTTTATTTTTGTCTATATTCTAGATGAACTTTTACATATGGTTCTTCTATTTTTTGACTTTGATTTTAAAAATATTTTAAAAATGTATAATATTTAAAAATCTTTAAAAATAATAATAAAGTTTAAAATTTTTAATTTTATTTAATGAATATAATATTTATATAATGGATAGAAATTTTTCATAATAACGATACTTTTTAAATAAAATTTTCATAATTTTTTTTATATATAATATATAATATCAACATCCATTAAAATACAATACTTTAATCTCATTAAATTCTATCATAATATTAAATTCAAACTCAATTCCTTTGTGTTATATATATATATATATATATTAATTACTTTTAGGAAAATGTTTGTTCTTCATTATATGTTTTTAATCATATTTTTAATATTTGAAAAAATAGGATATTGAAAATTTCTCAAGCATTTTTCTTTGTAAAGTCAGAAATGTAGACTTGTGCATCTAAACTTATGAATTGGACTAGGAATCTACATCATACTGTTGGCCCTTGGTGATGGAAGTAAGTGAAGGTTAAGGCAAAAAAGATGAAATGTGAACTGCGTGGAAGACACAGTGACTTTTACTGGGTCGAAGTGAGCAAAAGAGCAGAAAGATAGAGTGAAGTAAAAGGAAGCAGGCCATTGGACAAGGAGATCGAGGATGACAGATCAACAAGAAAGACGGATCATGGACAACTCAACAAGAGGAAAAAGCCACCGTTGGATGCTTTGGAGCACTGCGTGAGAAGGAAGGAAAGACAGGTTGGCGAAGCCCTAAAAACATGGGTCAAGTTGACCTAGGGTTTTAGACACCTAGGGTTTTGGTATCTAGGGTTTTGATACCTAGGTTTCGGCATAAGGTTGTCAGTGAGTGATTGTAATGTATAAATAGAGGTCTAAAGGACCTGGGATGGGTTGTTGTTGCTGTTGTTGTCATCTTTGTTATTATGTGATCGAGTGAGGATTATTATGTGAGAGAGAAGTGATGAGTGTAGAGCCTTCTGGGATTGTAAGATCTTCAGCTGGGTGCGAAGATCAACCCTGCAGCTGGGTGTGCAGGAAGGGGGGAGATAGAGAGAAGAAGAAAGAAGATATGCTAGCTAAGAGCGCATACGAGAACTGTATGCTTCATCTTAATATATTATAAAGCACAGTTCTATGGACGTAGCCCTAGAGAGAGGGTGAACCACGTATATTTTGTGTTGTGTGTGATTGATGCTCTATTCTATGCCATGAGGTATATCATTATTGCATTATTGTGTTAGATTTGATAGATAGTTCTGCGAAGTAGATTTGAACTAGTAGATGATATATAACTGTTGTATTGATTTTGTATTGGATCCACTTGATATCCCCTTGGTTGTAGACATCTTTGTCCTGCAACCCCCCCATACCTACTTTAGGTGAGACTGCATATGACAGATCAACAAGAAAGACGGACCGTGGACAACTCAGCAAGAGGAAAAAGCCACCGTTGGATGCTTTGGAGCACTACGCAAGAAGGAAGGAAAGACAGGTTGGCGAAGCCCTGAAAACAAGGGTCAAGTTGACCTAGGGTTTTAGACACCTAGGGTTTTGGTATCTAGGGTTTTGACACCCAGGTTTCGGCATAAGGTTGTCGGTGAGTGATTGTAATGTATAAATAGAGGTCTAAAGGACCTGGGATGGGTTGTTGTTGTTGTTGTTGTCATATTTGTTATTGTGTGATCGAGTGAGGATCATTATGTGAGAGAGAAGTGCTGAGTGTAGAGCCTTCTGGGATTGTAAGATCTTCAGCTGGGTGCGAAGATCAACCTTGCAGCTGGGTGCGCAGGAAGGGGGGAGATAGAGAGAAGAAGAAAGAAGATATGCTAGCTAAGAGCGCAGACGAGAACTGTATGCTTCATCTTAATATATTATAAAGCACAATTATGTGGACGTAGCCCTAGAGAGAGGGTGAACCATGTATATTTTGTGTTGTGTGTGATTGATGCTCTGTTCTGTGCCATGAGGTATATCATTATTGCATTACAGTGTTAGATTTGATAGATAGTTCTGTGGAGTATATCTGAACTGGTAGATGATATATAACTATTGTATTGATTTTTTATTGGATCCACTTGATATCCCCTTGGTTGTAGACATATTTGTCCTGCAACCCCCCCATAGCTACTTCAGGTGAGACTGCATATGCTTCGCAGGTGTTGCTGAAAGGGCCAGTAGTTAGGGCTTGTTGGTGCACTCTTGGAGCTGAACCCTAGGTCTGCCCCTGTGCCAACAAATGGTTTCGTTGCCGGGACCAGAATATTCTTGAGGGAATGTCAAAGTGGTTTCCATCGAATACATAGATTCAGAAGTGGATAGAAGACCAAGAAAAAGACTTTGTTGAAGCCCAGAACAAGAAACCTAATCTTAGTATAGAGGATTGGTTGGAGAGATATATCTTTACTAATATACACAAAATTTTCTTTGGAGGAATCCATCAGGAGCTATATGAGTGGCTAGCTAGGTTAGCATATACCCAATTTGAGATAAGATCTAGGCCACCTGTGGTTTGGACGTCAACGCTGATCAAGAAGGTAAAGAGAGTTGATAACGTTGTGTCAAGAGCAGTAGATCACTGATTTGATAGTACCATTGGAGGGTATATCACCGAGTTTGTTGTTGACAGAGTAGAGTCATATAGCCAAGTCGAGAGATATTTCTTCAAGGGACCCAGAGGAAATTTTTTTCATTTTCTGAAGCTGAGGATCAAGATGCTATTGCATGAGAAGAACATCTTGAAGATACAGTAGCTAGACGGATCCGAAAAGGCTAATGTTCAAGAATTCAGACATCGATAGCAACACAGAGGCTGGACATTCACAAAGTGGGAGAGTGTTCAGAGAAGTTCCTCTCGTGAACCTGTTTAAGAAAAACTATGGGGATGAGGGTTTCTACAGTGGAGAAGAGGAAAATATGACAGACGAGGAGCATTCAAAGGAAGGGAAAGTTGCAGAGTCTCGCCAAGAAGAACCAGAAGGTTCAGGAACTGTGTCGACTGTCGAAGTAAGTACTATTAATCCTATTGTTGTTTCAACAACATTAAACAATCAGAGTAATCAGAGTCACCAGAGCGCTCAGAGAACTGTCACTAGTATTCCGACTCAGTCCAGAATCATAGGGAGATCTATGGCAGACAAGATGAGGTTACCCACCTTTAGAGGAGATGGATCTGAAGATCCAGAACAACACTGGTTTCTCTGTGAAGCTGTGTGGAGCATTAAGAATATCACCGACGAAGCTGTCAAACGAGCTCAGTTCAGTACTACCCTAAGAGATCGCGCACTGAGATGGTATTTGAAATTTTTCCAAGGAGCTATGCCTAAACCGTTGAATTCCATTAAGACTTCTCTAATTGTTGAATTCAAGAAACCCAAGTCAGAATCACAGTTCATTACAGAGCTGAAAGAAATCAAGCAGAGAATAGCTAAACCGATATGGGAGTTCGATCATAGATTCAAGACCTTCACAGGCCATCTGAGTTTTCAAATCCAAGATGAGCAGAACAAGGAATGGTTCATTGCTGCCCTCTTACCACAGATCATAGTTCCTATGATGAAACAGAAGATCACTTCACAAGCTGGGGAATTGGAGATTGCCATGAAGCTAGAATCATCCCTTATGGGAGAATCCATCTCAGGTATGAGTCAAATCTTGAGTCAATTAACTAGTTTGTCTCTACAGGTCGAAGATATGAAGAAAGATAAGGGAAAAGATAAAAGAGAAGACATCTGGTGTGTCAGATGCAGATCAGAAAACCATGACAAGGAACATTGTCCCATATTCCATGAATACTTAGACTTTGGACCTCTTAGCCCCTTGAAACAAGTTACCCTACCCTGGTGCAAGGTATGTAGAAACAAACATCGCCCTGGTGAGTGCTACTACATTAAAAAATATGTTCAGACACCCACAAATTTGTATTGCACGTTCTTTAAGTCCGTAGGAAATGATGATAGGGATTGTAGGGCTTACGATCTCCTGCATGAAAGGTGAAGGGATATATACAAGATTCAAGGAAAAGTACATCAAGAAGGAAACATTATGTAGTATAACTCCCCTGGGAGAGGAAACTTCAACCCCCGTGGTGGATTCCGAGGAAGAGGAAGACGAGGAGGTATGGGTCGAGGTCAAGGATAGATAATCTGTTATAACTGCGCACAACCTGGACACTTGGCAAGGGACTGTCAGAACCCTTGTACTACTTGAAGCTATTGCAACTCTTTCGAGCATGTCATCGAGGAATGTCCAACATTGCTGGCTAAACTTCAAGAGAAACGGGGACATCAGCAGAACCCGCAGATACAATTGATCAAAGCCGAACCTCGTGGAGAAGACCCTAGAGTCGTTGTTATCACTCGAGGAGGCGTTGTTATAGGAGAAGACATAATGAACCAAGGAAAGACTACAGAAGAATCAGGAATCAGGAAAGCTGCAGAGAAGACACAAACTTTTGATGCAAAGAAAGAAAAAAAAATGTTAGAGGAGGCAACAAGAGAATTCAGGGGAGACCAAGGTTCTTCATCAAAGACATGACTAGAAGTAAGAGAATGTGGAATGCCTCTAGCATTTGATCAATCTGCTTCGCTCAGAGATGGAAAAGAGGCAAGTAAACTTGTCAGTTTCTTGTATAAATTTATAGAGCTTATTAAAGACGAGAAAGCTATACAAGAACTGCAAAATTTGGTCAGACAGTATGAGATAGGAAGGGTAGATCCTTTACTGAATAAAGTAGTACATCAAATATCCAAGAAGAGAAGGAAAAACAAGGAACTACACCTGAATTCTCAGATTGGAGAATATGATATAGACTATGTGGTCCTCGACTTAGGGTCGGAGGTCAATGTCACGACGAAGAAAACCTGGGCACTGATGGGAAAACCTAAGTTGATCTATTCCCCTATCAGGCTTAGGATGTCTAATCAGTAGGCAGTAAGCCCCTTTGGCAGACTGGAACATGTCCCTGTGGATATCGACAGAGTAAGGACGTTTGCAGACTTTGAGGTAATTGAGATAGTTGATGATAACTGCCCTTATCCTGCACTGTTAGTAATTGATTGGGCTTTCAATAATTCCACTGTGGTCGATTTAAAGAAAATATGAATGACGTTTGAAGGAGATGGCCTTAGGGTCATCACAGCATTAGATCTCGATGAAGGTCTGCGATACACTAAGCCCATCAGAGAAGAAGACCGCACATATGAACTAGAAAACATATACAAATTAACAGCCAGACAACATGATTACATTAATCCTACAACGGATGGAAATTTGATCTGGCGAAGTGACAACGCATGTTCATCAAACTCAGAAAAAGCACTGGAGAACTGGAAGAACAAAATGTATGAAGTATCTACAAGGAGATGTGTTATATTAACTAGGGAAGTACGTTGGATTGACACAACAGTAAGTAACTTACCCACCTTTGATGGTCTGAATCCGTTAGAAACCTTCTTATCGGAATTTGAAGAAAGTGTACCAACGCAACAATGCTTGTTGGCAATGGATAAGGCCTTGAAATCCACACCAACAAGATGGTGGGGGATGCATAAAAACAACATTACAGAATGGGTAAAATGTCGTACCCTCATGACCGTGCGGTTCTCAGCACAAGTAGAAGGCTGCGAAGTTAGGTACACAGGTCGAAGTTGCCCAAAGGACCATGTGAAAAGTTGTGAGGAATACTGGAGAGCCATTCCTCAAGAGAAGTGGGTGCAAAAATTCATAAACACGCTGGACACTATCCCTATCAACTAGTACCTTCAAGCAGAGTTGCACCTCATCACTGCAGAGTGGGAAGGTATGAATCAGAACTTTGTCACCACCTTTTTATTAGAAAGCCAATATCCTATAGTAGATCAAGCATTACAGACTATAAGACATAAAGTATTTGAGGAGGAACCTAGCCTCCCATTGGAGCAAGAAGAGGATGAATGGACTGCGCCTCTCCAGAAACTACAAGGTTGTTACAACATCAACGTTGATGAAGACAATGATCCTAGGAAGGTGAGCATCGCAGAAATAGAAGGCCAGAGAGATGTGGAAGTACCAGGATTTGAGCTACCATTTATTGGACAATCGGCCAAGATCAAGAAAGTCAATATTCGAACAGAGCAAACACCGAATCTTGCAAATGTTGGAGATTATTGGGATGTTGCCATTATTGACAAGATCACCAAGTTACTGCATGAATATTAGGACTTGTTTCCAACCAAGTTCACTTATATGAAGGGCATTAAAGGGCCTATGGGAGAAATGAGGATCCCTTTTAAACCATATGCAAGACCATTCAAGCAAATACCCTACAGATTGAACCCTAAATATAAGGAGAAAGTGAATATTGAGCTCGATAGAATGTTGGAAGTAGGGATTATAGAACCTGTTGAAGAGTCAGAGTGGATTATCCCTATGGTGGTACAAGACAAGAAGACAAGAGAGATCAGGATCTACGTAGACCTCGAGAAGTTTAATGATTCTTGTTTGCACGACCACTTCCCTACGCCATTTACTGACGAAGTGTTATATAATGTAGGAGGTCAGGAAGTATATTCTTTTACAGATGGATTTTCAGGATATCATCAGATCCAGATTGCCAAGGAAGATCGCCATAAGAATACCTTTGACACATAATGGGGATCCTACCAATATATAGTAATGTCGTTTGGATTGAAGAATTACCCAACCATCTTTTCCAGGGTGGTAGTCGAAGCATTCAAAGAGTTCCTACATAAATTTCTAGAAGCATATTTTGATGATTGGACTGTTTTTAGTTTATTGAAAAATCATATTGAATGTCTAAGGCTAATGTTGGACAAATGCAGGCAGTGTCAAATTGCCTTGAATTTGAAGAAGCGCATCTTCTTCTCCCCATTTGGAGTGTTGGTAGGTCATATTGTATGCAAGCAGGGATTGCTGGTAGACCCATCTAAATTTTCCATTATAGTTGATCTGCCACCTCCTACTTCAGTCAAACAGTTGTGCACTGCGCTAGGACACATAGGATATTACAAGAAGTTCATTAAAGGCTATGCCCAGATTACAACACCCATGGAGAAGCTTTTGAAGAAAGACTGTCAACTTCACTGGACAGAAGAATGCCATCAGAGCTTTGACACACTGAAACATAAAATGGTTACCGTGCCTATTCTGGTTTTCCCAGATTGGAGTAAAAATTTTCATGTGCATGTCGATGCATCTTTTATTGCATTAGGAGTTGTGTTAGCACAACCAGGAACAAGACACATTGACCACTCATTATCATTTGCTAGAAGGAATCTATCAACAACATAGATCAACTACACCACTACTGAAAGAGAAGGGTTAGCCATGGTGTATGCGTTGCAAAAATTTCGCCACTACTTGTTAGGAGGACAATTTAAAATGTTTACTGATCACTCTCCGCTGAAATACCTAGTTAACAAGCAAGTGTTGGGGGGGAGAATATGCAGATGGATTCTGCTATTTCAGGAATATGACTTTGAGATCGTAGTTAAGCCAAGAAGAATGAACAAAGGTCCTGACCACTTGTCGAGGTTGGAACACGGAGAAGATCCGACCAGTTTGGACGATGCATTGTCGGATGCACAGTTACTGGCCATTAGAAATATTGATGACCACTTCACAGAGATAGTCCAGTTCCTATCAATAGGAATGGCACCTAGCGAGTATACAATTCCCCAGAAGAAGAAACTAGTAGTGAGCGTTGCAGACTTTTCACTTATAGCTAGACAACTATACAAAATGGGACCTGATGAGATATTGAGAAGGTGTGTTATGGAGGAAAAGAGACCATTGATCCTCGCAGAAGCTCATGAAGGCAACGCAGGAGGACACTACGCAGGGAAAGCCACTGTGCAAAAGGTTCTTAGAGCTGGCCTTTGGTGACCTACCTTACACAGAGATGCTAAAGACTATTACAAAGCCTGCGATGTATGCCAAAGAGTTGGGAAACCGTCTAGAAGAGATGAAATGTTGTTAACACCACAATTGACCCTACAAGCATTTGATAAATGGGCCATCAATTTCGTGGGACACCTATAAACCCACCAGGGAAGCGCACATGAGCAAGGTACATCATTACTGCGACAAAATACTTGACCAGATGAGCTGAAGAAAGAGCAGTTAAGGACTATAGTGCAACTACAGCTGCGCGCTTCATATTTGATGACATCATAACCAGGTTTGGATTCCCAAAGATCCTTATGAGTGATCAAGGCACACATTTCATAAATAAAACCATTGAAGCCTTGAGCGAGGAATTTACAATTCATCATCAAAAGAGCACACCTTACCATCCACAAGAAAATGGGACAGTTGAAGCATTCAACAAAATCTTAGAGACAACACTAATGAATATTTGCAGTGCTAATAGAGATGACTGGGATTTAAGAATACCAACAATATTATGGGCCTATAGAACCACTTGCAAGAAGCTAACAATACAGACCCCCTTTAAATTGGTGTATGGTCTTGAAGCCGTTGTCCCAATGGAATATTTGGTACCAAGCTTAAGAATTGTTGCATTTACAGATATGGATGACACTAGTGATGTTCGAGAAAGGCTTTCACAGTTGGTCGAACTAGAAGAAGATAGATTTATTTCATGATTCCATCAACAGGTACATAAGGAAAGAGAGAAGGCCTACCATGACATACACATCAAGAAGAAGTCATTTAAACAAGGAGATCTAGTACTGGTATATGATAGTAAGTTCATCAAACATCTTGGGAAGTTTAGAACACATTGGCTTGGGCCATATGAGGTTGCCTACGTTACATAAGGAGGAGCTGCGTAGTTGAATACTTTTAATGGAGAATGGAAGGAAGGTTTGGTAAAAGAAGCTCTCGGTAAAAGCATGAGGTTGAGGATCTAGGTACCAGGTGCAGTTGAAACTGGGTACCAGACACAAAAAATACACTCTGCACAAGGAAGGAGAGGAGGCATTGAGCAGAAAGCAAAGATTACACTGCGTAGTCTGAAGTCGAAGTAAAACAAAAGGATCAGATATAGAGTGCCTCGGGACGAGTCACAGGTGAGTGTTGGGGGTCTGTTGGCCCTTGGTAATGGAAGTAAGCAAAGGTTAAGGAAAAAAAGATGAAATGCGAACTACGCGGAAGACACAATGACTGTTACTGGGTTGAAGTGAGAAAAAGAGCAGAAAGACAGAGCGAAGTAAAATGAAGAAAGTCGTTGGATGAGGAGATCAAGGATGACGGATCAGCAAGAAAGACAGATCATGGACATCTTAGCAAGAGGAAAAATCCACTGTTGGATGCTTTGGAACACCGCACAAGAAATAAGGAAAGACAGGTTGGCAAAGCCATGAAAACACGGGTGAAGTTGACCTAGGGTTTTAGACACCTAGGGTTTTGGTATCTAGTGTTTTGACACCTAGGTTTCGACCTAGGGTTGTCGGTGAGTGATTGTAATGTATAAATAGAGGTCTAAAGGACCTGGGATGGGTTGTTGTTGTTGTTGTTTTCATCTTTGTTATTGTGTGATCGAGTGAGGATTGTGTGAGAGAGAAGTGCTGAGTGTAGAGCCTTCTGGGATTGTAAGATCTTCAGCTGGGTGCGAAGATCAACCCTGCAACTAGGTGCATAGGAAGGGGGGAGATAGAGAGAAGAAGAAATAATATATGCTAGATAAGAGCGTAGACAAGAACTGTATGCTTCATCTTAATATATTATAAAGCATAGTTATGTGGACGTAGCCCTAGAGAGAGGGTGAACCACGTATGTTTTGTGTTGTGTGTGATTGATGCTCTGTTCTATGCCATGAGGTATATCATTATTGCATTACTGTGTTAGATATAATAGATAGTTCTGTGGATTAGATCTGAATTGGTAGATGATATATAACTGTTGTATTGATTTTGTATTAGATCCACTTGATATCCCCTTGGTTGTAGACATCTCTATCCTACAACCCCCCCATAGCTACTTTGGGTGAGACTGCATCTGCTTCGCAGGTGTTGCCGAAAGGGCCAGTAGTTAGGGCTTGTTGGTGCACTCTTGGAGCTGAACCCTGGGTCTGCCCCAGTGCCAACACATACTTTGGATCAGTAACAACATTTTAGCACAATAACACTAACCAATTGAACTAACCCTTCAAACTTTCTTATATTTAAATATTTTTATTATATTAAAAAATTAGTAATTATATTGTTACTCGTAAATCTTTTCAATTATCTTCCTAATTTACAATGGAATATACTATACATCATGTTTTTTAAATTAGTAATTGTATTGTTACTCTTTTTTTCCACAGAAAATTTCACTTTATATTATTTAAAATATAAATTGTTCAGTTACATAGAACCATCACCATCAAGGTAAAAAAAGTACATCTAATGGATGTCCAAGATCCATTCTAACTCCCCAAACATAAAAGTATTTATGGATTGGCTAATAAAAGCCCCTCCCAGATACCCAAAATAAAACTGTTGCTTCACAACATACATTGACAATGCAAAAAGGAACTGAACTACCACCCATCAACCAACATAGGAACACATGCCATTAGGAACCTAGAAGAGGTCTATTGAAAAAGGAGGACCCTCATGTTCCTCAACACATTGAAAATAGATAATTTCCCCAGGTTGTTTGAGAAGCGCTTTTTTTGAAAGGTTGTCC
The DNA here is from genome assembly GCA_009831015.1 of Picea engelmannii. Taxonomy (NCBI): domain Eukaryota; kingdom Viridiplantae; phylum Streptophyta; class Pinopsida; order Pinales; family Pinaceae; genus Picea; species Picea engelmannii. Next base: position 12,972 of record ML860547.1, read on the forward strand.
GCTTTCGAGTTGTCTTCTCTATACACATGCTCAAAATAAATATGCTGGAAAAGGTTTTTAAGATCAACCAATCTGTCCTTCCAACATTCCAAAGAGATCACATGAAGGCATCCTTTATCACACAACTAATCGATGACGATCTTCGAATCTCCCTTCACAATGAGATGAGTGATAAAGATCCTGGAAGCAAGAGTCAGTAGTGCCCATGCGCCCAAAAATTCTGCCCGAGTATTAGTTCCTGAACCACAATTTAAAATCCACTTGAAAATACGATTGTATAATGTCCTGATAACACCTCCAGCCCCACTGTTAGATCCTGAAACTTTAGCTGCCCATTCAAACTAGCCAACAATGTCGTCCACCTCACCCCTAGTAGCTCTAATCCTCATAACCAGAGCTTTCACCGGAGAAGAAAGAGCATCCACCACTATGTACACTTGAAACGCCACTCTCTGAGGTGAGGGACTCTTGTCTTCAAAAATAGAAAAATTACGGTCCTTCCAAATATACCAACAGACGAAAACAGGTAAGGTGGGATGTAGAGGTCGACCCGAAAACTAGTTTTTAAAGCACTCTGAGATAGTAGTTCCATCCCACAGTCCCAATAAATTTATATATGAATGGATATTGGCCCAGTCTATGCACACAAAAGGACACTCCACAAACAGGTGATATACCGACTCCAAAAGCTGATTACAAAGGACACACAAACCTGGGCCATTGAAACCATGACGCTGAATATTCTCCCACGTGAGAATTTTATTCTCCACCATCAGCTAGATGAAAATTTTAATTTTTAGTGGGTAGTTCCAGATCCAAAGTTTCCTCCACCACCCACTTTCCATAAATCTCCCTTTCCTTTTTTCGGTCGCCTCATAAATATTTTTAACTGTGATAATACCAGATGCATCACCACCTGACCATCTAAGTTTGTTTGTCCACCTAGTTAAAAGTATCCCATTTTGAATGAGGTCATTTCGAAAGCTTGATCACTCACTTGCTAATAGACCATCTAACTCCAAATCATCACTAGTGAGCCACTTGGTGCCTGCTATGCCCGAGCACCGATCACGACTAGCCTGAAAAAGGTAATGCACCCCTTTCAGATTTATAGCATTAATTAGATTAGCCGATAGAATATCTCTCACTCCCATACCTAAAATGCAATCCCTGCCAACCAAAATGGAGTCCCCCGAACCTGGGTACCACACAATCCAGTGCAACAGGATGCACACTGATTTAAGTAAATACTTCCATACATGTGAGCCCCTTGACGAAGGTACGGTGACTGACCTCTGCCACCCAGCTAATGAAAATGATCCAAGGTACTTGTATTTTATCACGTAGTGCCACAGGTCGTTTCTCATCAGTACCCTCCATAAGGTGTTGGTCGCCATGGCATTGCTGAAACTAAAAATATTCCTCAAACCCCAGCCTCCATTCAGTTTAGGCCGAGCTAAAAGCTGCCAATTACAAAGGTGGATACTTATTTTTTTTCTAGAACCAGGCCACATGAAATTAAACATCAACTGACATAATTTGTTGAGGATCAAAAAAGGTAAGTTTGCCAAGGCCAACCAATAGACTGGTTGGCTTTCCAACACATCTTTTAAAAGAACAAGACGACCTTCGATAGACAACCACCGATTGCACCAATGGCTAATATGCTTTTCAAATTTCTCAATGAGCCAATTCCAGTCCTCCGAAGTGTACCTGTCCAACTTTAGAAAGTAACCAAGATACTTAAATCCCATTGCAAGTTCATGAAAATTAAAGTGGAAGGATGACTTAAAAGTGTCCAATAGAGAAGGTTGAATGCCATAATGAAAAAATGATGTTTTCTGTGCATTTATCAACAAACCAGATACACCGTAGAATTTATCCAGAATTCCTTTAATATCCTACCATTAAGATAATGATGCTTTTGTCATGATAAGAATATCATCAACAAAGAGCAGATGGAAGACTTTGATGAACCTTGGTCAAGCTTTTCAATTATATTCCTAATTTACAATGGAATATACTATACATCATGTTTTTTAAATGAATTCCACTACACTGTTATTACTTTTGTTTTTTACCTCATCACTTGAGATGGATAATTTCTACTTAGTGGCTTCCTAAGTTCATATTGCATTGATATGATGTCATCTAACTATCCTTTTTATTAAATATTTATATTTCTATATTTTAACTTTAATTTAGTGCACGTGAAGGACGATTATCATGCTTATATAAGTTTAGTTTTGGAAGAGAGTTTCATTTTTATAGAGAATTACTATTAATTCAACTTCATTCACTTTGGGAAAACAAAACTACAAAGATCATCTGAAGTGGGAATGGGTTTCTACAAGTGGAATATTTTTAATTCTTATCCAATTTGATTTTTTTTTAAAGAGATTCAACTATGAGGTGTATCTACAATAAAAATAAAAGTTGCTAACCATAAACTCTAAGAATGATCAACAAACTACATGTTGCAATTAATTCAAGGGTGCTACATAGTGATGGTGATTCTTCAATGGATTGATGAGGGACATAATCAAAACTGATCAAGTCGAATTCATCAAATGCATAGGTGGATAGAGCATGAGAAATAGAGCGAATCAAGGAGTAGTTTGAATTCATTTATCCATGACAACGAATTTGTACCTTGTAATTCGTGGGCTGTTAGCATTATGGTACCTATGAACTGTGCATTTTCTCTGTAAATGCACCATACATTCAATGAACAATTGGTTATTTAGCCATAAAATTAGGGCCTTTTGTAAATACATTTTTATTGTAAATCGTTATGTACATATTCCAAGCTACAAGTATATATATATACATAGCTTGGTTCTTGTGTAGGGATATATAGGATAGAATGGAGGAACGATTCATAATGTAGAAGATTTGGAATTTCAGGAATAAAAATAAAGATCTCTTATGACTCTGTTTTGCAACTTTTGAAATTGCTATTGTGAATTTATCTATTCTGATTTAAACATTTAAATTTGTTGTAGTAGATCCCAACATCTATATTTCTAGAGGGGGGGCACTCTAGAGAGTAGTATATGTGGATCTGTACATTATTTTCATAGGTTACATGTTATTTTAAATAATGTATATTAACCTCTTTTATATGTTCTCTTTTATAGTTACTTGTTAATTCATGAATAAATGCAAAGTGTAGACCTATGCATGATGATAAATGATAATAACAATAGTCCAAAAGAGCATGGTAGCATTATGCATTACCTTGTGGAGCGAAGGACTATTTGAACTATCACAATCATTCATGTTGATTCAAGTCACAAGTGTGTTTATTTTTCGCAAGTGTGGTGTGTTTGATTTTCCACAATGTCAATTAATTTCCTAGATAGAAATACAATTTACTTTTTGTAGAAGCACGTAGACAACCAGTTGTAAATAGAGAACTTGGATCCTGCACATACAATGCATGACATCTCAGAATTTTCTCTCGAACTCTGGATTGATAAATAAATGCACAATCTCTTTTATTTCCCTTTATAGGGTAGTAAAATAGGCCATCGTTTTGGCGTTGTTTCCGGGGAGATGTCAAAGGCACATAAAGTATGTGTTTGCATCGATTTTTAGGAAAAACACATGGTACGGGGATCAACAAAGAGGAATTGCCAACTACCCTCTTTGTGGGGTCTCATATGTAGTGTGATGCATTTAAATTAGGTCATATAGTTGCATGAATAAAGTTAGAAATCCACTGGAAATATTTCATGGCACAAAAAGTGTCAATTTTCACATGCAACTCTATGTGACTAATTTTTAGATTTGAAAATTGCTTCCTAGTGAACTAACAATAAAATCCTAGCTGTTATCACTGAACAATTTTACACTGAAAATTATTGACTGAAAATCATTGACTAAAATTATATGTAGCAAAAACAACAAGATCAGAGATGAATCATCAATACACATGAGACACAAATTTCAGTTATGTAACCTTGTTAACTTCATAAATTCTAAGGGAAAAATCATCCCTCCCAACCAATACAATATCACCAAATATGGATTATTATGTCGGGTAATTGCAGGTAAGGCGATCGAGGGGCGCTTGTCAATGGTAGGGTTCTACGACTACGTTTTCCCTAGCCGCAGACCCCTCACTTTGAATTTCTTTACTAGTTCCCATGCGTGGATTTTCCCAACGATCTCCTTTGCCCTGAAGCAAACATCTCCACAGTGATTTTTCCTTGATGTAGAGTCTATCTTTGAAGGTTTTTTCCTGCGGGGAGGTTTCCTATCTTCCCATCGTTCGATTTACGTGTGCAAATCATGCTACTCTATGTTTTGGAAGAGGCGAATATTTTGATGGTGGAATTGCTCATATCAATTTGTTTTCCTGGATCTGGCATTCCTTTGGTGGTGATGCGGTTTCGGTGCTTGAAACCTTCATTTTTCTTGGTCGTCTTAGCCCTACCTTTGTTCTGTCAAAGTTATCACCGAGGGGTTTCCTCTATTTTCCTGCAGGCGTATGTGGTGTCTCCATTCGACTTCCCTTTCTAGGTCTGGGATCACTGTAAGGGTTTGATGCATACCATGGGCTTCATTTTTCTAGTTACAAACTTTGAGTGTCGAGTTTCAGAATTTTAGTGGCTAGGGTTTGGAGCTTGTGGACCCTCTCTATTATTCTCTATTATTGAGAGGTTTGTATGCAACTCAAATCTAGTCAATTCCTCCTTTGGGTTCTCTTTGAAGGTTTTTTTGTTCGTGTGCTCTCTTCTAGGGTTTCTAGGGGTTTTCCTTCAACAATTTCATTTTATCTCTGGTTTTACTATCACACTCAGGACTTGATGCATTATTAGAGTAGGTTCCTCTAGTGTGGGGTTTTGGTGCCTTGTTCACATCTGTATGGTGGTGGGTTCATAACTTTGAGGTACTTAGTAAGGGTGTGTGATAATGATTGGTTGGAGGTCAACACTTTGAGGTCCTTCTATTGGGCGTGCAGTTCTTCCCCCCCCCNCCTTTACGACTGTATGTTGTAGGATGCCCGGATATTCTACTAGTTGGATTTTTTGGCTTGAGAATTTTTTTATTCTAAGACCTGATCCGCCCGATCACTGGATTTTATTTGGGATTGCAATGTTGGCATTTTATCTTGAGATGGGGGACATGTTTTTCTGACTTATACTTCGACGATTTTGCGGTCTATGAGACCTTTGTTTCTATATGGCTCTTTAGCCTTTTTTCTTGGCCCTTTGGGGATTTTCCATCCTTCTCCAAGGATAATTCATGCTCAATGCACCTACAGAATGTAATTTGGTTCTCTACAGATGAATAAAATTACACCTTTTTTCTAGGGAAAAAAATATATATAACCAAATTTGAGGACAAACTTGTCCTCCAATAACCATACAAATAAAAAACCAAACCTCAACAATTTAATGGAAATTTCTTCTACCCTCAAATCTACTATAGACCACTTATAAGACCTACTAACATCACCTATATGGATGTTGACGTTAGCTTGTACAGACCTGCTCCTACCCATAAAGCCTATATGGATGTACGCGATTGTCCCTTCTTCAACTCACATATATACACGACTGTCCCCACTCCAACCCGCATACATACACAACTATGCCCACGACAATCCACACACATGTACGAAATGTTGAAATGTTTGATAGTAATGAGAGGGGGGTGAATCAAAACTATATACTTTAATTACTTTTTATTCCGATACGATTTTAAAACATAGTTAGGATTTATGCTTGCAGTCAGTTATACCATAAATGTACTAATCATAATCACTAACAATAGTCAACACATTTACAAATATAGAGGTGGAAACCTAGATTGTGAAGACCTTAAGGATATTTGTAAATGAATGCCAATTCATGCATGAATAACTGTGAATGAGGACACCAATCCTATGTAGGCACCAACCTACAAACAAGCACCAACCTACAAATGGATGAGGACACCAATCCTCTGTAGGCACCAACCTACAAACATGCACCAACCTGCAAATGGATGAGGACACCAATCCTCTATAGGCACCAACCTACAAATGGATGAGGAAACCAATCCTCTTATGAGCACCAACTCATAAACCATGCAACAACCTGCAATTGAATGAGGAAACCAATCCTTCCTTGCTCTACCTTGCCACCCTTAATTTTTCATTTGTTCACAATAAACTGTTGTATTGCATTTATATTATTATTCTTGATCTAAAACAATCTTTCAAAAGCTTCTAGAACATAGTTACATACGTACATAACTATCATTAATACACTAGATATTCTTAATATTTTTTGTTATTCTTGCTACAATCTGTATACCTTAATTGTGCTCCTGTTCATCGAAATTACTCCTCTAAAATTTATGTCACCATACCTTTCAATCATTTCCCTGAAAATTTAATGCAAAAAACGAGTCTCCAGTCCCTTAGAATGCCCATAATTCCATCTTCATTGTTTCTCTATTCTTTTATTAGCCCAAAATCACCATAATAGCGCTCCTCATTTGTTACTTCATCTTCATAGTCGCATTCCTTTGTGATCAATTCTAAACTTAAACATGTTATCTCAGAGCTCCCTTCTCTTCACATCTTTTATTTTCTTCATCTTTGTTATACATATATATGGTTTAAATTGAATTTTTTGGATTTATTTTATGATGAATGCAGACCCGATTCATCCTTCGAGCCGACCAGAGCACCAAAAATGTCATTGAAGAGTTCATAGAGAGTGTAATCCCACGAGACTTATTTTCCTTCGTTACTTGAGTTACCCAATGGGCATAGAACCAAGCGTGTGGGACCACGAGATTTATTGTGGGGGGGGTACATTTATATTAACCTACGTGCTAGTTAGTCTCTCGTAATTTGACGAGAGTCATTGATCTCCTCTCTCGATGGACGACAAGATCTCCATCATCTGATCTTATTTAATACGATTTTCCAAGGTTATTGTTGTGGGCCACATGATATCATTTTAATGGATAATTGTTGATCCATTCTATGATCAACAATAGATATTCTTCCTCATTGATCCGTTTAGCGATTTTTCTATAGATGGCGGTTCTGCCAAATTAGAGGCTCGCTACAATTAGTGGCTATGTCGTTTATGCCTGTCATTTCTTCATAAAGATCAACAATCCTAGTTCTGCCACGTCGTCATACTGCGATCCTTCCATGTGGATTTATCACCACCGTGGATCTTCTTGTCATCAATTTATTTCCGTCGTTCGATTCATTAATCTTTACCATTTGAAGATCAAATTTCCTTACTGGTCACAGGTTTGAATATGATCATGCATGTAAGATTTTTCCACATCCAACTTCTCTTGAGAGCTCACATAAGCATCGACATGGTGGATGATAAGATACCTTCAATGTGCAATGCACTTTGTTATTACTCTATCAATTGCCTTCGACTACGTCACTTACTCAAATGGTTCTTTCCTACAGGCACTTGATTCTTTGCATACTCCTGAATTCATTTTGATAAACATAGCCTCAATTAATAACACTACCATGTCAGTATATGTCATCATATTCTTATCCACAATCATATGATGTGATCATACCATTGTTGTCATCTTGACACAAGCAACTTGTCATTAAGAACTTTGTTAAATAATCAAACAAACAAACTCCTCTACAATGTTGACATCAATGACACAAATTTTCCAACAATCTCCCCCTTCTCATTGATGGAAACCACTGAGTAAAACATTTTTTACTCTCCCTGTGGGTATTCTGGAAATGTGGGTATGCTGGCAATGTGACTTAGTCATGGGTCACTGCTCATTCTCTTTCTTCATTTTCTCCCCCACGTGTCACTCTATTGCATCGTTCACTGATGTTTTACTACATTCTCTCCCCCTGAGCTGTTGGTTATGTTGGGCTCCCAAAAAATTTCATCTAAACTCTTTACAAAGAAATGAGAATGACTCCCATCTTCCGTCGGAGATACTCAAATGTATCTCTAGGTAGGGGTTTGGTAAACATATATGCAAATTGTTCCTTGATAGGAAAATAATCCAACTTGATAGTCTTATCATTCACTTGTTCCCTCAAAAAATGATATTTTATTGGGATATGTTTTGTCTTTGAGTGCATCACTGGGTTCTTGGAAATACTTATGGCACCGGTGTTGTCACATAGTACAGAAATTGGTTGCTTATTTCCTATCTTAATGTCTTGCAATGTATTATGCTTCTGTTGTGGATAAGGAAATTGAGAATTGTTTCTTGCTTAACCAAGATGCTAAAAAACTACCCAAGAAGAATGCTCCACCACTTGTTCTTTTCCTGTCATCAACATTGCATGTCCAATCTGCATCAGTGTATGTTGTTAGAGTAAAATTCTCTCCTTTTGGATACCACAGTCCAAAATCCATTGTGTCCTTCAAGTATATGAGAATCCTTGGTTGTTGATTTTTCAATAATCAAGGCTTAATCAAGAAGTTCATTCCGTTTAGCATTTTAATTAAACCATAAATAATTTGCAGCAACCAAGATCACAAAAAGAAACACCATGCACAAGTACACAAGAAGTATCCTGCGAAACCCTTCTACACAAGGGAAGAAAACCCAACCAATCCTTTGCTATATTCTTCAAGAGAAATACCTTCACCACCATAAACACCTAGCACACAAAAGGGTGCTCAAAAACCATAGAAACCTAGCACCTAAGAGAGGTGCGCACTTTTCCCAAGAACAAGTGTTTGATGGAATTTCCAAACTCACACTTGTGGTTATGATTCCTCAATGGGGAATTTACCTTTATTTATATTAGACTGAACCTGTCAACATAAGTGTCTATTGGAACAATAGGGCCGACCTCAATAACTCACAATATAATTAATAATTACCAGATTAATTATCTTTTACATTAAGGTGGGGCTGACCTGTACCCTTTACATTACAATTAGGGTTACAAGTAAGTCTGACTCTTGAACAATATAGAAAGGGATCTCATACATCCACTAGTGCTCAACCACTAGGGGCACATCCATAGGGATTTCCATATCTCTATCTCACTGCGTCTCACATGAGAACCACACTCACTAGTGCTCAACCACTAGGATCACATTCACCTGTGCTCATCCACATGCATGTCCAACTCAACAGATCTTCTTTCCCAGTACATTACACATGAGAGTCATCTGGAGTTCATCATCTCAACTCAATCCTCAGAGGAGGATAATACATCGTTTTCATATCTGTCTCATAATGATGCACCCAACTCATAGGAATTCACACGTTCACCCATGCTCATCCACAGGAACGTCTAACTCAACATATATTATTTCTCATTGCATTACATGGGAGAATCATCTGGATTTATTCTCAATTCTCTGTAAGGAGGAGGCTAGAACAACGTTCCAGTTCTATCTTAGATAGGAACCACACACCCATCTCAGGGGTTCTCTCTTAGGTCTGTGTCCTGGAGGATGTCTCACGCAACTGTAATCATCAACACTCCCTCTCAACTAGGGAGGGATTCTCCATCAGGACAAGTCTCACATGGAAGTAATTGAACTTTGTCTTGGTTGTAGTCATCGACAATCCCTCTCATCTAGAGAGGTATTCTTCACCAAGCCAGTTTGGTGAAGATGTTTTCAATCTGCTCATGTGTAGGAAGGTACTGCACATGTACTGCTTTCCTCTGCATCATGTCTTTAAAAAAATGATATTTTCTCTCAACATGTTTCAATCTATCATGAAACACCGGGTTCTCAAAGAGATTCACACACTACTATGGTTATCATCATAGAATCCATCTCATGATCAAGTAAATCTATCAGAAGCTTGTGAAGCCACATTGCTTCACACACTCAATGATATATACTCTGCTTCTATGGTACGCAAGACCACATAGATTCGTTTCCTGCTGCACCAGGAAACCATGGAAAACTTCAGGGTAAAAAAACAACTAGATGTGCTCTTTCGGTCCACTTTACTTTCTATCCATTCTGCATATCCATGCAAACTCAAGTCTACACTGGAGACATATCTCAGGCCATATCTAACTGTGCCTCGTAGATATCTCAATACATGTTTTGTTGTTGTCTAGTGATTCTGTCTCCACTGACTCATGAATTGGATAAGTACATTCTCTGCATAGCATATATCGAGTCTGGGTTTAACCAGATACATCAATGATCCAATCAACTATGGAACAATCCCGTCTGAATCATCATTATTTCAAATTCATCATCATCAATGTAGGCATGGATTTGCATTTAGTCATATTCAGATTATTTAATATCCTCGCTATATATTTTCCTTGACTCAAGAAAAGTTTCATTTTTCCTTTGTCATACTTCTTGTCCCAAGAATTTGTGCATCATACCCAGATCCTTGTATCTCGAAATCAGAAGTCAAATCTTTCTTGTATCCAACAACTCGGTTTCTGGATCAAGTGTCTCATCATAGAAAAATCCCTCTATTTTTGGGAATCCTCTAGCCACAGATCTTGGTTTGTATTTCTCGACACTTCCATCAACTACATGCTTGATTTTATAGATCCACTTGGAAGTCACCATAGACTTCCCTATTGGTCTTGGAACAATGTATCATACATCATTATTTAAGATATACTAGTATTCTTCTCTTATGGAATCTTTCCATACCTATTCACATGTCACTTATCTATGACAGGAAGGATAAGAATCATTGATGTGGATCATGGCTGAAGAGTAGCTCAAAAAATCTTTGTGTTCTCTCGGGATGTGCCTTGAGAGGCTTGTATGTTTCTCTTCCTCCTGTAGAGTGAGCCTAGGTAGGCCTTTTATGACCTACTGCAATATCTATGGACATATCAATTGGAGAAACTGGATCAGCTAGAATAATGTATGTCTCCCTGTGAACTGTTGAAGGGGGAGAAGGTATTGTCTAACTGTCAATCTCCATATGATATTCTTTGGATCTTTGAAAGGCTATCTCTTCTTCAAGGACAACATCTCTGCTTGTCTTAATCTGTCTCTGACCAGGGATGTCGATATGGAATGTCTTCGAAGATTCAATGTTATCCCATAAATGTATCTTTTCTCCCTGAAGGGTCTAGCTTGGACTTATTCTCTTTGGGTACATGAAAATACACCGGGCACCCAAATATCCTGAAGTGTTCAATCTCGGGATTCACTTTGGCGAATGCTTCTTTGGGAGTTATGTTTTTCAAATTTTGGTGAATACTCTTGTTCTAAACATATACCATATCATGCATGCTTATGCCCATAGAAAGATTATGATCATGCATTATTGCATTGGTTTCCTCAATGATGGTTATATTCTTCCTCTTTCTCAAATAGTTTTGACTTTCGTTGAGTCAAGTGACTCTCTCTGAAGGATAAACATCTTCGTTTTTTGTTAACCTGTTTGGAACAAGAAAACAAAAGGAACCAACACAAGAATATCTCCTAAAGGAGAATAATGAGTACATCTCTAGAATAAAAAAAATTCAAGGATTGTTGTCACAGCTACAACACCTACTTGTAATGTAGCAAACTTTTAGAAATATAGGTTAGAGGAATGACAATTACAACAATCAAACCTCGAGTTTTTACTTCCAGTGTGTTGTTCCTATGAATGCACTGAGATCCCTCTGGATCCATGACTTCAGCAAAAGGTTCCTTCCTCCTGCAATTACCCTCATGACAATGATACAAATAATATATATACAAGTGCATACCTAAGGGTGTTGATATGATTTCTCCAATGGCACCTGGCTGATTTCTGTCGTCTGACATCTTCATGAAGAAGGTAGTCATAGTATCACATGTTTG
>ML860548.1:0-24731 GCA_009831015.1 Picea engelmannii
GGTTCATTAAAAATGCAGGTAAATCGTGGTTCATTAAAAACGCAGGTATATCATAAGAAAAAAAATGCAGAGATTCTACCATTCCAAAACGCTGGGAATTATAAAAAACGCAGAGATTTTTCCCACTCAAAATGCAAGGGGCTTATTTTTCAACACACAGAGATTATCATTCAACAATGAATCAATCAAAACTGTAGAGATACTCATTCACAAGAAGTCACAAAGATTAGAGATTAATCATAAGAGAAAAACACGGATTTAAGTAAGGGATAAATAGTTGGGCGAAAAATTATCCTTCACTTATTATCCATGCACAGGAAAGCAGGGAATTTAAATCTGAGTCTTAAACACTAGAGTGAAGACAGTCGATTAGGCTCTTGGCCGACTTCTCAGGCACATACTAATAACTTAAGGATAAGGGACATAAGACAAAACACATTTTTTCTTTCTATTAAATCAATAAAAACAAATGCAGAAAAGTCATTGCAATCAGAGTTTGGGTTTTCCATGGGAAATCAATTCAAAATAGAACGAGCATAAGGCTGGGATGAATTTAAGTTCTTTGATCATAAAACATTGGGCTCGTCAAGATAATTTGTTGAATATAAAAATAAAATCTCTAGATAGTGTTACATTGAATAAAAAATAAAATTTAACATAGTATAAGTACATTATTGAAGGCGCATGAACAATATTTAAACTACCGTTCAATACAAATATACACATGTGTACTGTAGCCAAATGTGAAATCTCTGAAGTCGCTATCCCGCGCACGTTCAATCTAGCTCCCGCTTTCTAATCGATGTGACCTCATTGGTACCTCCCAACCAATGCTAGGGGTACTCTTCTTCCCCCTGAGCCCCTTGAACCGAAAAGGGTCCACACACATAATACTAGAGAATTCTAGCACCCAGCTCGCCTCGCAAGGTCGAGCTACCACTCGTTACCCGAGCTGGGTATCCCAACTCCCACAAGAGAAAGTTCAGTCAAGATAAAATTTTAGTAGTGTAACCTTACACCAAAACGATCTGATCCATACTCCTCTTCCTCCATCCTTTTTATAGAGTTTTCAAGTAATTAGTTTCCCAAATTCTCATTAAATTCCTTTTTCATTCAATTAATTTCTTAAAACACTCCCCTAAACACATGTCACCCGATCCCCTAGTTGCACCAAAAATTGATTTTATTAATTAATTAAATACTCCTATTTCCCTCATCCACCTAAGAGCATTCCTAAAAACGCTCCTCGGTGTCCCAAAATTCTCTTACACTTCTTAAATGACTTACGCCTTAATTCCTAGTTGAGTTCATAATTAGAAAGTTACAAAGGCAAGATTCCTTACTAAGTTAGACATTCAATTTTTTCTTTTCGTTTCCCCTTTTCTTTAAGTTTCCCTTTTTCATTAAGTTTTATATTTCATTTAAGTTTCCCCCTTTTTCCTTTTTAACTAAAAAAATCAATTTAGCAAGTGTAGATAAAACAACCATTTACCCTTTTTCTTTTTTTTTAATTAAAAATTAATTTAGCAAGTGTAGATAAAAACAACCGTTTACCCTCTTTTCTTTTTAACTAAAAATTAAATTAGCAAAAGTAGATAAAAACAACCATTACCCCGTTTTAAAAATGTAATCCTCCATTATAATTTTGAATTTAATAAATAAGTTTGAATTTCTTACCCTCCTTCTTATTACATGTTTATTTATTAGTTTTTTTTGACCACATGTTCTACTTGGACCTAGGTTTTAATTTCACTAGGTTGGGCGACATTTTTTTAAGGGAAAAATTAGTCATTAAACTTAAATTATCACATCATTCATTTTAAGGCCGACTAGATTGATTCACTTACCAGTTAAAATCATGATGTGCCCTTCAGGATGCACTACGTGCTCCAAGGGTGCCACTCATATCTTTATGTTTTCCTTGCGCGACGTGCCCTTCAAGACGCACTACGTTCTCCAAGGGTGCCACTCGCGTCTTGAGTGAATTTGGTAGCTATCAAATCACTGGAGTCAATACTCCATCAGGTGATCTTGTGGGAGACTAAGGGCCTCTAAGGAATAAGGCCCTTACCTTATTGCGCGCCCCTTAGACTCATCATGAGTGACTTTCATAGTCTACCCTCATGACATCGTGGGTCTTCTCAAACTAGGTAATCATTAACCTACAGTTCGAGCCACAACAGGAGTGATAGTAGGTTGTGGAAGGGTTGCTGCCACACCTCTCCCTCAATGTCTCTGGTTGTCGTGTGTGACCCCTCTACTCCATATGTGAGTCTGTTCGGCAAGCTATCGTCAACCTGCATCCATCAATGAATCATGTCAGGAATAATAATCATCATAACATCTAATCATATTTACATATGTCACCTCAACAACATTCAAACCCAACAGTCCACTCCCTGACTCGATCCAAAGTCCAAGGGGTTCCATCGATGCCTTAGCATCTTCGAGGTCCAAAGTCCTGCACACTCAGGAGAACCCAGTCAATAGCACATGTCTATGTAAATAAAACCAAATAAGATATCATCAAATCCATAATATCTCATAATCATAATCAAAACGACCAATAGATATAATTACCCGGATCACTTGCAAGAAAGTGTCCTCAAAGAATAAGTTCGCTCAGTGCGTGAAAGAGCAGGATGTTACATACACTCCCTCTTCGTTTAAACTTGGTCCCAAAGTTTCACAGTACATAAGTGCCGAGACAAAGTGTATCATGGTATCATAAGCCTATCTATCAAACAAAAATGGAAACTGTTGGCGCATATCATATGCATCCTCCCAGGTCGTCGAGTGCGGACTATAGTTGTCCCACTAGACCTTGACCTGATCTACTATTCGATGTCGTAGATGTTGAATGTGATGGTATAGGATGCGAATTGGCTCCGTCGTGATTTCACACTCGTCAGATACCTACAAGGAACTCATGTCAATAACACGTGTAGGATTACTAATATAATGTCTCAGAACAGATACATGAAATACATCGTGCATATGCCTCAAAGAATCAGGCCAGTCTAGTCGATATGCCATGGGCCCCTTATTTTCCACAATCTCGAAAGGTCCCATGAACCTAGGAGAGAGTTTAGAACCCTTTCCAACTTGATCGAACTCTTATGTGGTTTTACCCAAAAGAAGACTAGGTCGCCAACTTCGTAACTACGGTCGACACGATGCGCTTCCTTGATCCTTTGTCTTATTGTTTTCATTTGATATTCCATTTCTTGGATCGCTTCTGGTCCCACCAGGATCATATCATTTGGACGATCCCAACTCAAATGAATCTGACACGGTCCCCCATAAAGAAACACAAAAGGCACCATCTTAATTGTGCTTTGATAACTGTTGTTGTACGCAAATTCTACCAGTGGAAAGAACTCTTCCCAATGCTTTTGTTGGTCCATAACGTACATACGCAACATATCCTCCAAGATTTGGTTTTTTCGTTCGATATTCCCATCTGTCTCTGGTTGATACGCGGTACTAAATTTAAGTTGGGTTGAGTGATACATGGTACTATCAGATATAATCCTCTTAGGCACGCTATGCAGCCTCACAATATCACTGATGAAAACTCTAGCTATGTCAGGTGCCTGATATGTTGTACGCATAGGAATAAAATGAGCACTCTTTGTCAGAGTGTCGACTACCACAAAAATCAAGTCGTGTCTCCTTGCCGTCAGTGGAAATCCAACAATGAAATCTATCGAAATGAACTCCCATTTCGATTCAGGAATAACGTGTGGTTGTAGTAATCTTGTCGGATGTCTATGTTAATCTTTCACCTGCTGACATTCTAGACATCTAGCCATGTAGTTCACTTGTCTGCCTTCATTCCTTTACAGAAGAATAAGGGTTTAAGATATTCCCTCATCTTCGTGACTCCATAACGAGTCACGTACACTGCTCTGTGAGCCTCGTTTAGGATCAAACTTCTCAACCCGACATTGGGTGGTATGTAAATTCGACCTTTAAATCTCAATAATCCATTGTTGTCCAAAGTAAATCCTTCAAATTTTGGCACCATCATTGTGTTTTTTCCGATAAAATCCTTGACCTCTTTGTACCAGTCATCGTCGCATTGTAAGGTTAGAATATTTTCACGTAGATTCGTCTGAAGAGCCATCACTGAAAAAAAAAAATGCGTGGTCTCCGACTCAATGCATTTTCCACTCTGTTCACTGTTCCCTTTATGTAAGTAATCTCATAATCATACTCTCTAAGCAATTATGACCAACTTCATTGTCGCACGTTCAAGTGGCTTTGCATAAAAATGTGTTTTATTCTAGAGTGGTCCATTTTTAGCTCGAATTTTCATCCAATAAGGTAGTGTCTCCAAACTTGCAAGGCATAACCAATGGCTAACAACTCCAAATCGTGCGTTTCATAGGTCTCCTCATGTCATCTCAACTTCTCTAGATGTAAGTGATCACTCGACCGTCTTGCATCAAGACTCTGCCTAAGCCTTCCTTGGATGCATCAGTGCATACCAAGAAGTCTACATCCATGTCAGGGACCTTTAGTATCGATGTTGTCGTCAACAACTCCTTGATCCTCCGAAATGCCTCCTTCATTTCTCAGTCCAAATCAACTTCTTGTTCTTCTTCTGCAATTTCATAATCGGATTTTCTATCTTCTAGAAACCCTCGACGAACCGTTGATAGTATTCCGCTAAACCCATGAATCTACGCACTTTGGGGACATTCATCAGTGCAGGCCATTCCATAATAGCTTTGAACTTTGTGGGATCCAGGTGATACCTTCATTGAAGATGACATGACCTAAGTAGTGAATCTTCAATTGATAAAACGAGCATTTAGACAATTTCCCATACAAATTGTTCTCTCGCAAACACTGTAGTACCAAGATCAAGTGTTTGTCATGCTCCTCCATCATCCGAGAGTAAATCAAAATATCGTTAATGAATACTTGGACGAACTTTTCCAAGTATTCGCGGAACACCCCATTCATCAAACTCATAAATACCCCTGGGGCATTCGTCAATCCAAACGGTAAAACAATAAAATCATAATGTCCAAACCTCATCTTAAAGGCAGTATTAGGGATGTCGTCCTCCTTGATCCCTAACTGGTGATACCCTAATCTCAAGTCAGTCTTTGAAAACACCATTGCGCCTTTCATCTGATCAAACAGATCATCAATCCTTGGCAAGGAATATTGATTCTTGATAGTTTCCTTGTTCAATTGACGGTAGTCAATGCAAAGTCGCCACGACCCATCCTTATTTCGTATGAAAATAATAGGTTCACCCCACAGTGACACACTTGGACGTGTAAGTCCTAGGTCCAACAACTCCTTTAGTTTCATTTTCAACTCTTGTAACTCTAGGGTCGACATCTGATAAGGTGTTATTTCTATCGGTTCAGTCCCCTCTTTTAGGTCTATGGTAAATTCCAACTCCCTCTCTAGTGGCATCCTAGGTAACTCCTCAGGGAAGACATCCGTAAACTCTCTCACCACCGGAAGGTGTTATAGACCTCTTGCTACTCCCTTCTCAATTAACACAAAGATTGCATAAATCTTACATCCCTTGCACATGCTCTTCCGTAGTTGCAAGGAAGAGATGAACCTCAAGGAAAATCCTTGGTTCCGACCTACAATCACGTGTCTCTGTCCCTCATCATCGACCAAGATCAATCGTTTCGTCTTACAGTTTATTATTGCCTGATGCGACTCCAACCAGTCCATATTGATCACGACATCATAAGATCCTAATATTGTGATGCATAGGTTGGCCCTGGTGAAAAACTCTCCCAAGTTAAGGCTACAACCCATAACCTTCCCACCAACCTTTTGTTTGGCTCCAGAAGCCATTTCTACAAAGCTAAACTCATCTTGTTCAACTGCCTTTACCTTAATTCTTTTTAGCGTTTCCCCAAAAATCAAACTCTTTGTAGCACCGGGATCTATAAAAATAATAAAGGTCTGGTCAGCAATGATACCTGACGTCTCGAGCACAGTCGACTAGTTCTCTACCTAGTGGTTATTAACCGCTGCTTGAATCCGATGGGCCTTTCCCAAATCTCCCACAGTAGTGGGTCTGGATGATACAGATGCTCTATTCCTCTCCACTGGGAACTCATGTTGGTAATGTGGTTCCCCACATGTCCAACACACTTTCTTTATTCCAGTACTTCCGGTACCCGAAGTAGAAGTTGACGGCCCACTCGCCTGGAACCCCGGTTTGTTCTGCTGAATAGGCCTAAACTATTGTTGTTGCGATCGACGCTATTGTGGGGATCTATAAGGAGTCTATTCTAGAAACTATCCTATCTAGAAACTAGGATATCCTGGTGAGTGTCTAGCTGATGTCTGAGGCTATTGCACACTAGATGACACCTGCCCTACTGGTCTCGTTGGAATCCTGCTCTGAAACCTGCTGATAAGCTCCTCCTTTGTTCTGAGGGTCTTTTGAACAGTTTCATGCAAGGTTTGAGGCATCATAATCATAACCTTTGCACGAATGTTGCCATTAAGGGCAAACACAAACCTGTTGACCTTAATTTTCTTGGTATTCAGGTGTGGAGCATACCGAAGCAGATCCATAAAACGTGCCTCATACTCGGGCACCGTAGAGCTTCCTTGTCTCAAGGTGTTGAAATCATTGAGCTGGCACTCAATGAATTCCTCCGATAGATACCTCTCTCAGAACCATTCCTCAAAAAATTTCCATGATGCGTCTTTGACGACCATGTTCAATCCCACCAAGAGCATCTTCTGTCATAGAAGAGCGCTCCCCTTCAATTGAAAGACCGCCCTACGGACCTTCATGTTGGAGGTCATAATCACAAAGAATGAAGCACATTCCCTTTCTTTCCAAACATTCCTTGATGACTGAGCTGTCTGCAACACTCGTACACTTGAGAACTTATCCATATCAATTTCTCGGTGAATGCTAACGGTACTTCTGGGGGAGCGTTGTGGACCCTCAGGGGTACTGGCGCCCTGGCCTCATCTCAATACAGATGGTGAATCAAGGCCTCTGACATTCCCTGGAAGGACCTTGTTAGACCATCATCATCCCTTACAGCAATCGAATCCATCCCAAGGACTTGTTCTTCCCCTTGGGGGTTAGACTCCAAGGGCACGTGCACTTCTGGAGGCATCGCACCTCCTTCCACGACACCACGTTGCGCACCTCTGTGGCGTCCTCTAATCGAGATCACTGCATGGACACGTTAAAGTTTTAATTAGCGCTAGGTTATTAATCAAGGGTTTACTGCAATGGAAAGCATGGTGATCCATAGTCATAGGGTTGAACCCACTCTGATACCATATGTAACAACCCTTTCATTATGACTACAAATGACTCAACGCAAAATAATTTTTTTTTTTTTTTAAGCACGAAGGCAACAACGACAACAATTAAACAACACAACTAGACGATGAACACGATGCACCCAGATCAGGCAACAGAAAACAATGACTCAACATACTAGCACATCATGCAACTGGACGAAACATGCGATAATCAATAGAAAAATAAAAACGACTACCCGCCCAACACAAGAAAGACAATGCCTACAAGCTAAAGGACAACATCAACAAACACGACACAATGGCTTCGATGGTCAGTAACTAGAAACCCCTATGGCGCATAAACCAAACACATTAAGGTGTTACAAAACCAAGTACCAATATCCATTACAATGAACAATATGCCCACATTGGGAAGCACAAGACTCCGTCCAGGTTATCATCCGCATCTATCTGTCAGGGCACACAATGATCCCCTCAGCATGAATCATACCGTCACAAGGAGATAGGCATGAGAGTAACCATGGCGCAACATAACATATCTAGACATTTAACCGAAGATAAATCCCTCGCGTTGGGAGACTGAATTATCTGTCAATAAATACATGAATACTATACCCAAGCACCCAGTCAACATGTCGACAAGACACAAGGTGACATCATTCAAAAATTAAAATGCACATATAACCAAAGTATTTCTTGTTTCCTACAAGGTAAACATGTGTACTGTAACAACTATGACCAAACCCCATTTACTATTCGAATTAAGGAAAAAGATGCATAGTAACTAATTAACTGTTAAACTTATTAATTATTTTAGATAATAAAACTTAATAACCCTCAACCATTAATCTTGTGCAAGTTATTAAACTATTTCACCAATAAACCATAAACCATTAATTGTTGATCATTATGTCTAAGTGTGAATGGGTGAACTATTATCATTGTAATTGCAATATCTCCTGGTAGAGCCCTAGTTCTAATTGTGAATTGTAAACATGTTTGTTAGGTTGGTGAGCCGAGTTATAATAAGCTAGGAGGCTTCTTTGGTGATTAGGCTGGAGAGCCTAGGTGTTAAAGGCTAGGAGCATGATTTTGTATATGTAATTATGCATATTATTAATAAAATATAAACATCGTTGCGTGCAAACCTACCACGAAGAAAGAGTGATGGGGGACTAAGCTTCCACAAGGTTGGGTAAGGCAGGAGGTTAAGTGTGTGGGCCTAGGGGCTAAGATAAGGGGCTTACCTCTAAAGGGGATAATAATTTATTATTATTTCTTGAAGGCTAAGGTGGACATGTTGAGTGTTGTCCTAATTTCCTGTAAAGGGAACATGTGCTAAGTGGAACTCATGCATCTCCAGGAAGACAAGTGTCAAACTAGGCACATGCAGTTAAAACTGATGAGTCAGCCATGTTGGGGGTCATTTTTTCATTCTTCCAACCTCCACATGAGTTCGATGGACACTCGGTCATCCGGAGTCTAAAACCATTTTGCCTCTATATTCGACCTTTGCAATATTCACGCACGTACCTGAGACCCAAAATCCATGAGTCATTCTGTGTTTTGTTCTATGGTCATGCATCCTGAACCCAGTGAGAACCCGCAGACTGACCCGTGTCTTATGTGAAGCATGAGCATCTTGTAATTTTCTATGTCGTGTGTTATAATTGTGGGTTGTTTTGGCCATGCAGTTTGGTGCTGAGTGTGCTTGCTGACGTCATTTGTTCCTTGTTGTTGTCCTCCTGGCGTTGGAATGGAGCTGAAGAAGCAGGTTCTCAAGCTTGTGTGAAACACTAACTCCAGGTGAGAGAGGTGGTTGTGGTTGAAGAGGAAGGTTTTCAGGCCTATGGGAAGCTCTCTCTAGGTGAGAGATTCTGCTAGGAAGTGTTTTTCTCCCAAAGAGAGTCCAACACCGGCAACAGAGCTTTGAGAATTTTTGATCTGGCATGTTGCCAAGACCCATAGAGGGACGTGAAGCACCGATGGACTATGCTTGTGAAGGTTTATACTCCTGGGTGGAAAAGGCATGTGGGGAATGAGATTCCATGATTAGTGGGCGTAAGAAGGATCCTGGAGAGAATCCTTCTGGTTGCTCCATGTAGTTTTTCTGTAACCTCAGCCTAGTCTAGGATTCCCTTGCCCTTGGTGGAGCTTAGTCCCAGCTCGGGGGTGACCCACTGCTGAGCGTGATGAGTAGTGTGTTCTATGGATGGGAGGTTCATGGAAGGCCTACACGCATTTGGTGGTATTCTAATAAAATATAAGTACCACTTTTATGTTCATTTACATGTTGTGTAATGGTACATATGTTGTAATGGATGAGTATTTCCTGTGTATGTTGTATATGGTTCATGTGTAGGCTTACTATTATTTCCACATTATTATGTTATATATATGTACAATAGTCATTCTATGTTTATATGGATGTGTATGATTTTCCGAAAGTATCCCTGTGTGGCATAGCCCAGTAGTTTAAGGTTGGAGCTTTCGCAGATCAGAATAGAGCAGTAGAGATGCAGGAGTAGTGACATTGCCCAGGCCTATTGGTGGCCAAGGATGTTACAATATATTATCATAGCTTTAAAGGATAAGTTAAGGTTGTGTAGGTATCATTTCATGTCCTGTTGGTGGCTGGGGATGTTACAAATTGGTATCAGAGCCTTGTTACAACACTTGGCCTGGATGGGCTATGTTAGTAGAAAATGAAGAAACAATTTCGAAAGAATTGTTGTCGAACTAGAAAAAATTCGAGCTCAGAGCCAAGGTTTTAATGTCAAACCTGGATGGGCTAGATAAGTGGTCATTGGACCCAAATTTTTAGGTGGAAATTGTGTTAAGAGGAACCAATTTCAAACCTCAGAACCTTCCTGAGTGCCAAGAAGTTACCTTGGTCGTGTTATGAAGCTCAGGAGGAGTAGCGGTGTCGTAAAATTAGGACAAAAGTGGTATTGGGCTGCAGAGTAATGTGGACCTTAGGATCTGTTTGGGAGAAGGAAAATCCTTCACGATCGTCAGATCTGGTAATGTTGTGAGGCAGTTAGTTGTGAATTCCTTTAGAAATCCGTAGAGTAACAGAGTTTGTTTTGCCTCGTAGGATCTGTTTAGAAGGAAGGGAAATCCCTGATGAACGTCAAATATGGAGAAGGTGTAGAGGAGTTAAACTGGAATCGCGTTGGACTTCATGACTTCAGTGAAGTCTAATTTCAGAAACAAGAGAAGGGTCGAAGCCCGAAGCTCCGAAGTGGATCTACACCATAGATCTGGAGAGGAGAGCTCTACCATTGGATCAAGTCAATGTTAAAAGGTCAAACATAGTAGTGAAGGGAAAAATCTCCCGAAGAGCCAAAGTAGTGATTCATCATGATGTCACTTCGAGGGATGTGGTCACATGGGATGTGTGCCATGTGTCAGTGGGTTTTGAACTCATGGAAGGTTGAAATTCCATATGGAACGTGACGTGTGACACCCATCTGATTAGGCCACGAGTCAGTCGCTAGTATTCCACCACATGGCACTCCATATGAGAATGGTTAGTGGGACCTAAGGTTACATAACGTAGTTAAAGGTCAAAAAACCCACATTGGCATTGATCAGGATACATCAATATCGACAGCCAGGAGGAATTGCGGGGACCCAATTTTCACGGAAGTTAATTATCCAAGGTAGTCTTGCAATCCAAACCACGGTTTCACCGAGGGGTTATGTGTCAGCATCAGAATTGTGGGATGAAAGGTGGGTTACTCCAAACCACTTCCACATGCCCCCGCAATTGGAAAACGTTAAGTGATGTGACGTAATGACGTCACTAAAGGTGATTGCGAATGTTCAGAGATTAACAGTTTGGATGTGTGGATGCGAAATCCTCCGAATCTCTGAAGACCCAAAGTCCCAGAACTCAGACACCTGAGATTCCATAGTAAGTGTCATCCATTGGATGCTGAGTAGACATGGATGGTCAATCCGCCCTACTTGGTGAGTTCAGTAATCTAGAACTCTAAGAGATTGTTGTGTGGTGCTTTGAAATCTTCTGAAGTCGAAGGCCCGAGTAAGAACCTAGTGATATAGCGCTTGGTCAAGACACATGGTCGCATGGGTTGGGGACTAAGAGAAAGGGGATAGTTCCCGAAAATGATTACAGAGCAGAGAAGAGCTCAGAAATAAAATGAAATCTGAATGTTTTCTTAAATCAGATTGGTCTGAATGCGTAAACGGGTGAAGTATTAAATACGTTTCAATTTTTTTTCTTCTTTGAGTTTTTGAGTGCAAGCAGTGCACATTGTCCACAAGGACTGCGATGATAGAGGTAATTTAACCTCAGAGAAGATCATGAGAGATATCGTTGAACGTTCGTCAGCAGAAGTGCAAGGAGTGCACAGGAAGAACTTTGTGTTGAGTTCAGAGAGAGATAGAGTCACTAAGAACTTTGTAGGGATCTGCCAGGCGGGCATCGAGCAAGTGAAAGTGTTCACAGAGAGAACTCTTTTTTGAGTTCAGGGAGAAGAGTATCAGAGGAAGATATTCAAAGAGTTGTTGAACACTCTGTAGAAAACGCTCAGCAAGGTGTTCTTTGAGCACAAGGTTTCCAGGAAGGCACAAAGTTTTCCTTTGAAATGAAACAAAAGGGATGAGACCCTTAGGAGACTAATTAAATCAAAAATCTCAGAAGAGATAACACAAGGAATGCATGGGAGACAAACTCATTCTAAGTCCTAAAGCTCAGAAGAGATAACGCTTACGAGAGCGAATACAAGATCCAAGAGGCAGACTCACAGGAGAAAGTTCAAAGGATGGAACCTTTGAATATCCACAAAATCTTCTAAGTTAGAAGAGATCAGAAGCTCAAAAGAGAGGGCAACAATGGTCATTGGGTCACAGCATAGAAGATCCTTCATTAAGGAAGAAAGGAAAAGTTTGAGATTTGAGAATTTTGAAGTCCAGAATTCTGAAATTACCCCAGCCATCAATCTGGGAGAGGCAGATCTGAACTGTTGGAGGTAGATCTTGGACATCCTTTTAGAAGCACCGTCAAGATTGTGAGATCGATGGTCACCTTGCATTGCGGGGATAGAAGGTTCTCAAGCTTTATGAAGTTGAGGGTGGGCCTCAATCCAAACCATAGTTTTGGAGAAAGGACGCGTGGAAGGTCAAGGTGAATTTCGGGATGAAAAGTAATTTGGTCTCAAACCACCTTTGAGTGTGCTCAAAATCACGTGTTTCCGTGAGGTCACCACCCAAGTTCACCTCTAAGGAGAATCCAAGGAAAAAGGGGAGAGTGGACTTGCTAAAGTACCGAAGTACCGAAGTGATTTTGGACCATCCATCGTCAAGGAGGAAAGGTGACGTAAGATCCACAACTTCATAAGTTTGTGAACAAGGATAAGGAGAAACAACCAAAGTAAATCTTGGTCGTTGATCTGAAAGTGGACACGTGGCACCAGATCTAAAACTCTGGGTATAGAGCACTCTGGAGGAAAGCAGAGGGTGAAATTGTTGAAGTCCCAAAGGAGATCTCAATCATTGATCGAGGAGGAGGTCGAAGAACCATTAATCTAATCTTGGTCGGAAAGAGTCGAAGTCCCGAAGAGAATCAGGGCCTTTGATTTAGAAAAGATGTGTGGCAGAAGATCTTTCACTCTGAGGAAATTCACTACGGAGACTTGTATGTGAGGAAACGTGAGAACTACCAAAGGCCAGAGAGCCAAAGTTCATCAGAACCATCTGATTGTTGAGGATAGGTGTCAATAGATCTTTCACTTATGAATATTTCCATATGGGAAAAGAAGATAATTGAGAGTTGAAAATCCCAAGGGCTGGAGAGCCGGAATCAACCATAGTCGTTGATTTGGAAGGGATTTACATGTCGACAGATCGTGTATATCTAGGATCACATGTGAAAGGATGATATATAACAGTCGTTTATCATGAATCATCTCCAAGGGATTGGATATCGACGGAAAAGCTAGATTGTGAGGCCAGAACTTGCCCGGATGTTAAAAATCTGAGAGCGGGCCGCAATTTATACCACGGTTTTAACAAAGTGATACGTGGCAGTTGGAGGTTAATTGTAGTGGACACACCTACCACACTTAGAGGGGGGGTGAATGAATGTGGGGCTCTTTCTCCCAAAACTTCCCTCTTGCACTAAAAATCATCAATTAGCATTCAACATTTATTCATTACCCATTGTTTTCATTTATAACCAGTTAGATGTAGGCACATATCAGCAACATATATTAGAAATATATCATCAACATGTCATCATCACAATGAACACAAAGAACACAAGATGTATGCAAAATTTTCTTTTTATTATGGACTACAATCCTTAGGTTTATCAACAACAACTGAATAGAGTACAACTCTACAAGAGCACCATCTCTATATGAAAGACTCAGCTTGCATTCTCAACACCAACTGAGATGAGGCAACAATCCTCAATAGATATCAATCTGTCAACAGGTACGTGACCTGTCAGTAGTGTAGCCCGTGTGTGAACGCGCCCTGGCTCACTACAACCCGCGTGTGAACGTGGCCAATGTATAATGCAACAAGCATCTGCTTCTAAGCAACTAGGGTTTTTATTTTCTTCATATGATTAGAATCCTTCTGTCTTCCACTATCCAAACTGACCCACAACCAGTCACAACACATCCAAGCTCTCCAATAGCTTGCTCATGCTCCACATCAAATCAATATGAATGTTATATCAATCATGTATAAATAGCTAGTATACCATAGCAATCATGTCACTACTGAATCACAAGAGTGTTTCTCTTTCCATCAATCAAATCAACCAAATTGATCCATATCATAGAAGCCATAGCAAGAATTCCATAAGCATTCACAACATATCAAACAATAACATCTATCAAGACAATAATGCAACCATACCAGTGTCTTAGTGATAGATCTGAGGCCATAGAATGCAGATCTGGAACCTGCCTCATCATCCAAGAGCTTGGCACTAGCTCAAAAAAAAATCTCTATGAGTTTATTCAGTCCACGCTCCCTGTACACAGTCAGCCCGCGTGTACAGTCGCCCTATACACAGTCAGCCTACATGTACACACACCCTATACACAGAGAACCCGTGTGGGCATCAACAAATAGGGCTTTCTGTGACTCTGAGACTTTTGTCATCAAGATCTCCGACATTGCCAAAACTTTGATGCGTCGATGAGATCCTCCTCTCACTCTCTTCCTCAGAATAGATATTCAATCATGCTCAATACATCCACACCAATAAGATTCTCTCACAAGAAGCTCTCCATCAATACTCCAAAAGATATTACCAAGAAGCTCTCCATTGATCCACAAAAAGGATTCTTACAAAATGTTCATTTTTACAAGAGATCCTAGCTTCTTATTTATACTTTCATCTTCTAGGTCACTTAACCCATTGTTAGGTTACTTAACCCATTTCTAGGTCACTTAACCTATTTTCCTTATTTTAAGGTTAACCACTTTCCATGAATAGAAAGTTCTCCAATACTTTATCATTTAAATATTCCTTCTTGATTTTGTCACTTTAATTTATCATTTAAATGATGATTTCTTCTTTTCAAGCACTTTGACTTCTTTGACCTTTTGGGGCTTCAATCCATCATATGGGGGTCCTCCAACCTCATAAGTCCATAACTCTCAAACCGTGAGGAGTTATGTGACATTCCACATACCACCAGAAATGGCATGACATGTACTATCCATATAGAATAGTATTATCTGAAAATATATCATAACTCATACCATTACCCATCAAACAAACTTGGGTCCTCCAACCATTCTTCTAGGATAACTCATTCCATAAAGCGTCTTCCCGTGAGGGCTTTCACCATAAGGGGACCACTTTGGAGTTCATCCATTTGTGCACCTTATCAACCATGATAAGACACTAATGATTCATCTTTGCATTGATTGGTTTCCACTTGGACATATATCATTCTCATCAAGGGAATCATATCAATCAATTACTTGACATCATTCAAACCAAATCATTTACATCGATGACATATGATCCAACAATCTCCCAAATAATCAAACCATTGGCATCAATGAAAACATGATCCAACAAATTGCGGGGCTAAAAGAGGGCTAGCCTAAAACCACTCCTTGTCACGCCCGCAATCAAAGTTTTCCATGAGGTCATAGCCGACCGTCTTATGAAAGAAAGGGCTAATGAAAAAGGGGCTAGTGCCTGAAACTTGGAGTTTTGGAAGCATGCAGGAATACCCACGGGTTTGTCAGGAGTTGCACACAGAAGGAAAGGAGACATGTGTATAATTTTTTTGGGTTCAATCACGAGCCTGAAGAGTCAATGTGACTTAGAAGTTTAAAAGATCCTTTGACCGGGAGGTCAGTAGACCCCGTTGAGGTAGGGGCACTGCGTCGAAAGTGATCAGGGTTATAATATTCATGTATAGTTACTACAATGAGAGCATAAGAAGATTCAGGAATCCGAGAAGAATTGAATACTTTTGGGATCAACAAGAAAACATTTTATAAGGAGAAAGAAGTTGGTGCAATTTTTTTTGTGGCAGCAAGTATGTTATGGCTCGTTGGGTCAGCCAGAGGAAAGAATGCTTGCATGTTTGCAAGTGTTGTTGGTGATGTTGTTGCATAAGGAAGGAAGCAACAGAGAGATGAAGTGTTGGTTATAAGTTTGATAAAAGAAGCATGAAATATTCTATTGCCATCAGAATTTCAGGTAGTACAAAATTTATTAATGACAGTCGTGCAGGTATGAGTTTGTATTACTCTTTTTCAATAATTGTTGAAAGGAAATTTAGGTAAGAATTTCCTCAGCCAAAATTATTTTATAAAATCATAGGATTATATTATTGAGTGCATACCACTAGATGTGGTAAAGGCTGGAGGCATGTATTAATTCAAATCTTTTTAGCTTCTGGATGCACACACTGACATAGTAGAATGTCATGTTAATTTGATTATGGGGTAGTAACCAAAGAATTAAAGATGAGAACTGGTTATAGGAATGAATCCTAGTAAGCTAGTCATGTATGAGACCAGGACCTAGTTGGATATGGAAAGGTATGGATATGGAAAGTTTATGAGCAACATAGGTACTAAAATATTCCTACTTTTAAATAAAACTATGGCTGCAACCTTTTTGCTAACACTAATGAACACCACAAAATTATATTCTTGGTGTAGTGTTCGGGTCGAAAAGGAAGGCATCCAATTAATTGGGAAGATAATAGGAAGTGTGTGGAGAATGTGTTAACACATTGGCTAGAATTCCAACTTATGGATGGTGAGATACATGACTGAGATAAAGAGAATTATGCAATTCAATGCAAGGTGCACTGAATAAGTATGCATTGAGAATTGTACTCATGCATAGTAAGTGATAGAATTGTATATTAAATGCAACGATTGAATGTGTTTTGTAAGTACATGCATATATATTATTGCATGGAAATAATTATACTAATGGATAAGATGTTGCTAAATCATGAAGTTGAGAACTTTTCAGGAATTGTTAAACATTGCAACAGGAAAGTTGCAAGCCAGGTAGTCACAGAAATAGAGAATACAGAAAATTTTATGTTCATAAAATTGAAATAATAAATGTATTGTTATCAATTATGAACATGCATATGCATAGAATGGTGAGTCATTCTATTTGGTTAAATTTTTTGGTAATTGTGATTGAATTGCTAGGTGCAGAAAATTCTAAGATCATTGCATAAGGTGTTGTACATTTTGAGTTATGATGTACAGGAAATACTGACAATTGTTGTCAGTATGCAAGATGAACCCTTGCAGGAAAATAGTATGCAGATTGGTGCCTGTGTAAAATCACAAGGATGGATGCATTCATAATATGGCAACAACCTAGATGAATTATGAAATGGAATTTCATGTTTTGGGGAAAACGTTGAATTCCGTTTTGAACTAAGTTGGAGTTCCTACATTAATTCTTTTATGTTTTCTCATGATAACTGCATGTGAGTGATGCAAATGAGATGATGTTGATTAAATTTAGAATGTTGATTACAAAGAGTAGCTCGAGAAGATGTTGATTGGAAATCTCTGAGGGAAGTTGGAACTCCGGGAGCCACGGTGCTCTGAGACTTCCTTAGTCGGCATGTTGCTAAAGCCCAAGCAAAGGGAGGTGTAGTAGTCGATGGAATGTGTGACAATGAAGGTGTACACTCCTAGTGTGGGTCAGGCATGTGGGGAATGAGAGACCGTTGGTTGGAGTGTTGTCGAGGTTCGGATGGTTGGAGTGTTGTTGAGGTTTGGTACCTTGGCCTAGACCATGTGGATATGGATTGTGGAGAGTGGCTATATTGGGAAGCCATTGCCCCGATGGAGTCATAGCCCTGCTCAGGGATGGAAGGTCTTCTCAAATAAAAAGATAAGCACAATTATCTATTTATTGTATGTTGTGTATGTTGTATACAGGTTATAATGTTATTAGAATTGCCTGTATATACATATTATACATTTCATATATGCTTGCTTTACCTGCATCCATGACTGTACATAATGTGTTTCATATTTCATCGCTTAAGAAATATCTATACCTGATGCTAATCATGTAATTGATTGGAATGTTATTCAAGTGGAGCAAGAAGGTGTCTTGCAAGTGCATCCGGTGCGCATATTAGACCGTAAAAGAAAGAAACTATGGAATCAATCCATAGGGTTTGTAAAGGTCCAGTGGACCTAGTACGGTCCTCAGGATGCGGCATGGGAGCATGAGGATGCTATGCGGGTATAATACCCGCATCTTTTTGAAGATTTTGGAAATATTGTTGATGCTGTGTAAAAGTTTCACTGAGGACAATGCAAAAATAAGGGGAGGGGATTGTAATATCCCCCGGTAGAGCCCCAGTCGTAATTGTGAATTGTAAACATGTTTGTTAGGCTAGTGATCCAAGTTATAATAAGCTAGGAGGCTTATTTGGTGATTAGGCTAGAGTGCCTAGGTGTTAAAGGCAAGGATATTGATTTTGTATATGTAATTATGAAGATCATTAATAAAATATAAACATCGTTGCGTACATGCTGACCATGAAGAAAGAGTGATGGGGGACTAAGCTTCCACAAGGTTGGGTAAGGGAGGAGGCTAAGTGTCTGGGCCTAGGGGCTAAGCTAGGGGGCTTACCTATAAAGGGGATAATAATTTATTACTATTTCCTGAACGCTAAGGTGGACATGTTGAGTGTTGTCCTAAGTTCCTGTAAAGGGAACGTGTGCTAAGTGGAACTCATGCGGCTCCAGGAAGACAAGTGTTGACCTGGGTGCATGCAGTTAAAAGTGATGAGTTAGATGTGTTGGGGGTCATTTTGTCATTCTTCCAACCTCTGCGTGACTTCGCTGGTCACTTGTCCATTCAGATTTTGAACCCGTTTTGCCTCTGTATACGACCTTTGCAATATTCACGCACGCACCTGAGACCCAAAATTCGTGAGTCGTTCTATGTTTTGTTCTCTGGTCATGCATCCTGAACCTAGTGAGAACCCACAGACTAAGCCACGTCTTCTGTGAATCCTGAGCATCCTGTAATTGTCTATGTCGTGTGTTATAACCGCGGGTTATTATGGCCATGCAGTTTGGTGGATTAGTGTTCTTTCCACCATCATTTGTTCCTTGTTGAGCCTTGTTGTTTTCCTCCTTGTGTTGGAATGGAGCTAAAGAAGCAGGTTGTCAGGCCTGTGTGAATTTTTTTTTCTAGGTGAGAGAAGTGGTTGTGGTTGAAGAGGCAGGTTGTTAGGCCTGTGGGCAGATCTCTCCAGGTGAGAGAGTCTGTTGGGAAGTGGTTTTCTCCCAGAGAGAGTCCAACACCAACTACGAATCTCTAAGAATTCCTGATCCGACCTCTTGCCGAGACCCAGAGAGGGAGGTGAAGCTCCAATGGAATATTCTTATGAAGGTGTATACTCCTGAGTGGAACATGCATGTGGGGAATGAAAGTCCATGAGTAGTGGGTGTAAGAAGGCTCCTGGAGAGAATCCTTCCGGTTGCTCTGTGCAGTTTTCCTGTAACCTCAGCCTAGTCTAGGATTCCCTTGCCCTAGGTGGAGATTAGTCCTAGCTCGGGGGTGATCCATTGCTAAGCGTGATGAGTAGCATGGTCTATGGATAGGAGGTTTATGGGAGGTTTTCACGCAGTTGGTGTTCTTCTAATAAAAGATAAGTACCACTTTTATGTTCATTTACATGTTGTGTAATGGTACATATGTTGTAATTGATGAGTATTGCCTATGTATGTTGTATATGCTGCATGTGTAAGCTTACTGTTATTTCCGCATTATTATGTTATATATATGTACAATATTCATTCTATGTTTATATGGATGTGTATGTTTTTCCACAAGTATCTCTGTGTGGCATAGCCCAGTAGTTTAAGGCTAGAGTTGTTGCAGATTAGAATAGAGCAGTAGAGCTGCAGGAGTAGTGACATTACCCAAGCCTCTTGGTGGCCGAGGATGTTACAATATGGTATCAGAGCTTTAAAGGCTAAGTTAAGATTGTGTAGGTAGCATTTCCTAGCCTATTGGTGGCCGGGGATGTTACAACAATTAATCAAGTAATCTATTACCAAAGAAATTAAGCCATTAATCTATTACCATAGCATCATTTATTCTATTGTGGCACAAGTTAAAAAGACTGATATGTAAGACATATAAATGAACAATTTCTATAAAAAGAACAATTAATCTATTGTTTGCATAAGTCATAAGTCATATATATATATATATATATATAACCATTGACATATAAAACAAATTAATCTAATTGTAGTAAGGATCTTGACCATCATCGAAACCATATCCTTTTTTAAAAAACGAGATCGCTATTTAACTATGATTCACTGTCTAGCCATGCTATCTAACTAATATACTATCTAACCAATTGATATATAATAATAAATTCGTTGTCTAACAATGGCATTGCTATCCCACAATAATTAGTTGTCTATTTAATAGTATCGATGTCTATTAAATATTCGCCCGGGGTCTATTAAATAGTATCATTGTCTGATAGTTGTCTAATAAATACACGATATTGTTGTCTAAATTATTGTTGTCTAAATACAAGATATTGTTGTCTAATATATTGTTGTATTATTGTTGTCTAATATATCGTTATATTATTGTTGTCTATATTATGGATGTCTAAATGCACGATATTGTTGTCTAATATATCACTATATTATTGTTGTCTTATATATCTCTATATTATTGTTGTATATATTATTGTTCTATAAATACACGGTATTTTGGTCCATTCCATACATGAAATCGTTGTCTAGCATTGATAATAGAAATCTCATTGATAATAGTTGTAAGCAAAAACGCATTGATAATAGAAATCGCATTGGTAATAATTGTAAACAAAATTGCATTCATAATAGAAATCACATTAATAGAAATCAATGTCTAACATTGATAATATAAATAACATTGATAATAGTTGTCAACAAATTGCATTGATAATAGAAATCGCACAGTTAATTATGTGATATTGTTGTCATTTAAATATATGACATCGCAGAGTTAAATAAATCACTTTTCCATGCCATTCAAATCAAATGATATGAAAATGAAATTGATTCATAGTGGTAAATAAATCACTATTCATTGCCATTCAAATGTAATCAATTCGCAGTGGTAAAATAAATCGCTAATCAATGATTACATTAATAGAAATACTATTTTCTCATCCAATTGATATCTTGCAAATATTTGTATTCCTTTCCATGGGAATATTTGTTATGTATGTTAATGTATTATCCTAATTTATATTCTAACATTATATATGATTTCCACATTCTTTCATATCTTGGTTGTTGAGGAAAAGTTGTTGAAACATACACTTACACTGAGAGGGGGGGGGGTGAATCTGTGTCTGAAACTTTTGACTTCTTTTCACACTTTCACAGATTAATTGAATTAACTCAATAAGATATATGCATATCAATTAATTATTCATAACATGTGTAACATAAACAACATGAAGTAGATAGAATATCTTTCCTTTATTTATTTAACTTGAATGAATACAAATAAAATCGATCTTTTAATATCTTCAACTTCAAATGAATACGAGAGATCCAACTCTTTGATACAAAACCCAGATTGTAGCTCTCAGATCGAACTAAGAAATGAGGAATTCAACCCTCATAACAAGACCCATCTTGTCGATATAAGATCCAACTGATATGTGAGGAATCCAACCCTCATAACAAGACTCAGCTTGTAAACAGGCACCAACCTGATAGGATTGAACTATTGTGTCTTTTGACATGAAGCATTTCATCTCTCATTTAATTTAACATTGATAATATTCTCATTTTATTCATTAATTTATCGTGTAAGTTTCTCAATTAATTAGAATATTAATCTTGATTTGAATTTTATCTGCATGAGCTGATCAAAGGTATGGATCAACTCTTTATAACCTTCCCATGCTTCTGTTGCATCCCTAGTTCTTCAACATATCATATTTGAGATTTTAGTAGCTCTCTGTATTATTATGGTTTTAATCTCGTCAAATTACTTCACATGCCCCTAACTATTCATAGAAATCAAATTCTACAAAGGCTCTTTCTTCAACCCACTTCCCTTTGTGACCGCAGGCTCAAAACCACAGGCTTAGTTATTTCAAACATTGCTTTTTTAGTGCTTTTCTCCTTCCAACCTTATTATTCTACATGAGACCATATTCAAATGTCCAAGAGCTTAATTACTTCTATCCCCTTTATGCTCCTTATTATCCTTTTTACCTAATCACGTGATCAGTCCTGGAGCCAGGTTCTCTGGTACTTCAACCTTCTGGATTCCAACATTTGCAATCCTTGTATTCTTTCGGAGTTGTTACCTTCCAAAGTGGTTACATCTCATGCTGGCTAATCCAATGGTTAGCATTACTCTCGAAGTTCTCATATTGATGATCTGGTCTAATCCTTGTGCATTCATTGAACTTTTTATTTTAGATGATCAATGACTCTGACTTAATCTTCAGTTGATGTGGATGTTTTTCATCTACTCCAGAACTTTGGAGATTCGTGACTCTGAGACTCCGGGTTACTAGAAATCTAAATTAGTTCAATTCCTCCAGAGGTTTATCTACCAAATACGTCATAAAATGACGACGACCACTTTTTGTCGGTTAACACCTCATGCTTACTCTATTCTTCCATTATTTTTTATCAACGGTTAACGTTACTTTGTGATTTTGTCCTTTGATGATTAGCTGATAACAAAATCTTGGATATCCCAGATGTCAGTCATCCCGGAGTGACGTGGCTTGCTGACATCACTCAATATGATGTGGACGCTAATTATGTGTGCCACATGTCATCCTGATTCATGACTTTCAAGGTCCTTATGTACCACATTGACCTTGACATTGTTTACCACCTGATTGAGCCACGTGTCATCTTTGTCTCCTGTCACATGTCTCCCTCCTGGATCATGGATTTTCACTTCATGGCTTCGGTACTTTGTGGCTCCGGGAGTTTTTCACTTTTATATACCAACCTTCGATCATCCCCGAAGTGACGAATATGTTTTTCCACCATTTGATATTTCCTTGTCTTGATCTGATGACATATGTTTACTCTGGGACTTCGTTCCTTTATCCCCACTTATATTATACTTCCACTACTTCATCCAACATTCAATAATGGTCTTGAAATGAATCAAGAGTTAGTGTTACTTATGTACTTTAGGATTTCAATTCTTACCATATCCTTTCAATTTATGTCGATCAATAGTCGACAGGATTTCCCAACTCTTCCTTTGATTTGATGGTCATTGAGAGTTCGTGAATTCACGGCTTCGGCCTTCGGGTATTCCTGCATGATTCAAAATTCTTTTCGCTGGAGTGGTCATCACTAGAGTTGACCACCATTGGAATATCCTATCCTCATCCAAAGGTCACCATGCATTACCCAGATCTAATGGCCCTCATTCACTTTGGGACTTCGGGGCTCCAACCTTCAGGTATTCTTGGTTTTTCTGAACTTCTTATCACCAAAGTGGTCAGTGCTAAAGCTGACCATCTTCTTTCCTTTTGTATGATCTGACAGTTCAACATTTCCATTCCATATCGACGGTAAATATTTAATTAAAAATTAAATCTTAATATAATAGTTGAGAACTCATCTGAAGCTCCCTCCTGATCGATGGTTGGAGTTTATTTCATGACTACATGATTTTTTGGATTCTTCCTTGTCTCCTGTCCTGTAATTGTCGAAGTTGCGAAGTGGAGAAACTTATGCTATCCTTCCACTTGGTTTCGATCAAAGGTTGAGATTCTAACCAACTATAATAGAGTTTCCTCACAATTATAAGGGTGTTCAGTTCTCTTCTTTCTAATTTTTCCATCGTTATTTCTCCTGAGATTTTAATAATTATTTCTGCATTCTTTTATGCTAACCCTCTCGAGCTCTTAATTCCTTATGATTCGTTACTTTGTACGTGGATTATATGCATGCTACCTTTCCTGATATTTATGAACATAGGATCATTGTCGATCCTATCGTGATCAACAGTGATCACAAATTACTTCTTCCCCAAGGTGATCTTCCTTTTTCTTTGATTACTATATATGTTTGACTCATGTTTCCATCAATGACAACACACAATCAATAATCCAAACAATATCCCCCTTTGTCATTGAGGGAAACATATCTATAAAACAAATACTTTTTCTCCCCCTATCACTGATCTCATTTTCAGGTTGAAGGTTTGAACTAAATACTGATACCAAATTTGTTTTATTGTTTTTCTCCCCCTTTGACATCAATGACAAAGAGTTAAACCTTTACTTCTTTTTTCCCCTTGTGAATGTGCCAGTTGTTATCTCCATCTCTTGGGATTTTGTGTTCAAATATGTAGTCTTATTGATACCAATATTTTGTAGTGATCAAGTATTTTAAACCTAATCCTATGACTTCCTCATTTGATGACCAAATTAAACACTCCCCCTAAGTTTTTATTGTTTCATAGTGTTTTATTGTATTATCCTTTGTCTTAAAGGACAAGGGTGTAAATATTTATAATCTTCTTGATCTATTTATTTATTCTCGTTGATATTCTGATCTTTCACAAGAATACCATTGATTGATACCAATTAATTTAATTTTCGTTCTTCAACCAATTTAATATCTTATTCACAGTCTTTCGACTCTGCAGAAACCAACTTCAACTTTTGTCCCTTAGAAATAAGATTGAATTGGTCCTTTCATCTGTTGTTTGTTAAGTCCCCTTCATAAGTTTTTCAATCTTTTGGAAATTCCTCATTGGGTTTAGATTATACCATACTTTAGTAGTATTTTTTAGTACTTACACCAAATCATGTTGTAAAATTGTAACATACCCACTACCTAAAATCAAACTATTTCGTTGATTTCTCAACAATGAGAATCCCCGAAGCTTGCAGCAGCGAAATGCCAATCCTGATCCA
>ML860548.1:34691-46279 GCA_009831015.1 Picea engelmannii
CGTGTAATACTCCAGTCAGCTGGAGTAACCCTGTAAATAGGATTTCTATTGGACCCGATATGTTGAAAGAAATGGAACAGCAAGTGACTCAGATAAAACAAAATCTGAAGGTCGCTCAGAACCGACAGAAAAGTTATGCTGATCAAAAGAGAACTCCAAGAGAGTTCAAAATGGGAGACCATGTATATCTCAGAATTAAGCCCAGAAGGAGTTCCCTGAAAATAGGAGCTTGTGCCAAATTGGCACCCTGGTATTGTGGACCCTTTGAGGTTCTAGATAGAGTTGGACCTGTAGCCTATCGGCTAGCACTTCCTCACACAGTAAAAGCACATAATGTTTTCCATGTTTCATTATTGAAGAAATATGTACATGATGCTAATCATATAATTGAATGGTTCGTGATCCAGGTGGAACCGAAGGGAGAATTTCTACCAGAACCCCAATGCATACTGGACATAAAGGAAACCCTGCTCAGGAACAAAACCATTGCACAAGTCAAGGTGCAGTGGAAACATTTTGGCCCAGATGAGGCTACATGGGAAATAGAGGATGCCATGAGACAGGCATATCTGATTTTGTTTACTTCTGTACATGCAATTCATGTTAGTAGATAAGAACATCGAGGACGATGTTCCCTTTTAAGGGGGAGGGAATTGTAACACCCTGTTTCCCCCAGCTTGTAAATATAACTGGACTGGACAAGAACTATGGCAAACTCATAAATGTGAATATGTGATGTAAATGGACCTTGAGGAAGAGGTCAATGAATGTGAATAACATTTTGAATTTATTGCAGGACTACTGAGAGGGGATGTGCAGAAAAAGAGACCACGATGGAGGTGGAGGGCACCTGGAAAGGTGGCATTAACTTCCACCGAGAATTAATACCGTATTTGGACTCCACTGGCCCGGAGAACCAAAAGCGACTCGCTGGCCCTGAATTTAATGCCTTGTCGGTTGGCAGGTTGATGGCTTAATGAGGGATGGGGAGGTGAACCGCCTATCCGTAGAGTCGTCAGGCCTGATCAGCGTGGGGGTAATCGTGCCACACGCAACCTCGCAAGAGGATAAGGCATGGGGAAGAAGCGATTAGAATAGGCAGACGCGAGGGGAACTCTGGCATTACGCAAAGTGAGTTATAGCAGAGAGGAAGGATTGCAACCTTCGCTAATGGTCACTAGCAGACAGAGAGACACAGTCTCGCAACATCGTGGTCTCAGCTCAGGGGTGGCTGGTGGTAAATCCACTGGGAATAGCTAAGCCTATGGTTGGGTGGAAACAAGCACCCCTCTCGGCAGTTGCACTCACTCCTGGTGTTATTTCTGATAAGTGTTTTACATATTGCATCTTGAAATTCATATGTTGACATATATGCTCATAAACTATGAATTTGTGAACGATTGCAGTAAAGAATGTTTGTGCAATATTTTGATAAGAAAGGGTAGATATATGCTTATAACAGAAAATTAATGAATTGTCTTATGATTGATAAATGAATCTAATTACGCATAAGTTGAACCAAGTCAGACTTCCGTCCCATTCTCTGGAAGTTGTTTCCCCTTACCCGTCTCCAGGGATGCCCCGGAATAGATCTCTTCACAGAGATTCCCTCCTTGGGAATGTCTACCAAGAACCTGGAAAAAGGACTTGAATGGGCAAGTCTTAATAACCCTGTACGAGGAGGAATGACCCTCTTCAAATTTCGAAGTAGCAGCGTAGGGATAAGTAACAAATAGACGGATGAGATCCTGTCGGAAAACCCATGGTAAATTACAACCGTTAGATTGACGAAAGTAACAAGGGAAGTACATACCTTGCCCCTTTTTCTCTCTATCTTCATGAATAGCGATGAAATCGGGATCGTAGACCCCCTCCCAAGGTCCATGAGAAAATTTGGACCGTTGATCTTTCCACATCCATGAAGTAGTGGAAGAATGCGCGAGGTGGGACATATCTGAGTCATTAGATCGTAGGTAGAAAAACCTGACAACCATTGGATCTATTAAGAGATGCATGAGGGTTAAACCTTTGTGAACAGTAGAGGTAAAATCTCGATGAGAAGGTTGACACTTCGGGATATCGGTACTCGGGATATCGGTACGTGGGATATCGGTACTTGGGATATCGGAGTTCTCGAGGTCGAGAACGTTGGGGCATTTCAAGTCCCGAAACAGTGAAATGATCTGGACCGTCTGTTTGTGCAGACACATGGCGGAAATCGAGATCCCGTCGGTATATCGGCTACCGAGGTTTTGAGTTGACAGAGAATTTTTGTCATCGGGGTATCAAAAACTCCGAAATCACGATATTGGATCAAGGCCGTCCATCAGCCGGGACATGTGGCGGAGATCCAGACCATCGAGGAAGCCCCGATAGAGAAGTCAATAGGTGCATCGAGGTTCAGCATTTCACGAGTCTTGAGGACAAGACTTACGGAGCATCAGAAGTCTCGAAATCGCGAGAGGTGATCAGGACCGTCCATCAGAGGAGGACGCGCGACAACATTTGGAGCCATCGGAGAAAGTCCCGACAGGAAGTCGTCTATCGAAATTTTGATCATCGGGATATCGGGGATTTCGAGGATAAAATGTTTAGGCATTTTGACATTGCGATGTTCGAAACCCCGACAGGAGACAAGGCTACGGTCTTTTGAAATAGTGGTCACGTGGGCCAAAGGTCTAGCCTGGAGGGATAACGGAAGTTGGAGCGTATCGGGATTCAGAGGGTCGGGAATCCCATGGGCCAATGCATTGCGACATTTAAAAGATCAAAACCCCGACGAGAGGTAAGACTGCGGTCACGGGAATAACGGTCGCATGGGCCAGGAGCCTAGCCAGGAGAGCTAGTGCATAGAGAGCACGTTGGGATTCGAGGGATCGCGAATCCTGAGGACGAGTGTATTTCGACATCGAAAAGTCTGAAAACCCGATGAGGAGGTATGGTTGCAATCATATAAGGGGAAGGTCATGTGGACCACGAGATTAGACTGGAGGGCTAACGGGAGTTGGAGCACACCGTGATTTTGCAGTCCAAAACCCTGAAAGAAGGATAAGGTTGTGGTCTTATGAATTAGCGGCCACATGGAATAGAGCATAGCCAAGAGGGATAACGCATAAAGGGCGCGTATCGGTGAAATTTCTCATCGAAGATCGGGAGTTCGAGAGGACATGAACTTTTGTCATCAGGGATCACGAAACCCCGAAACCCGAAACTATCATCGGGGAAATGTCACCGGCACATGAAGAAGAGGTCGTGACAGGGAAATAAAGACCTATGGATCAGGATTGGCATTTCGCTGCTGCAAGCTTCGGGGATTCTCATTGTTGAGAAATCAACGAAATAGTTTGATTTTAGGTAGTGGGTATGTTACAATTTTACAACATGATTTGGTGTAAGTACTAAAAAATACTACTAAAGTATGGTATAATCTAAACCCAATGAGGAATTTCCAAAAGATTGAAAAACTTATGAAGGGGACTTAACAAACAACAGATGAAAGGACCAATTCAATCTTATTTCTAAGGGACAAAAGTTGAAGTTGGTTTCTGCAGAGTCGAAAGACTGTGAATAAGATATTAAATTGGTTGAAGAACGAAAATTAAATTAATTGGTATCAATCAATGGTATTCTTGTGAAAGATCAGAATATCAACGAGAATAAATAAATAGATCAAGAAGATTATAAATATTTACACCCTTGTCCTTTAAGACAAAGGATAATACAATAAAACACTATGAAACAATAAAAACTTAGGGGGAGTGTTTAATTTGGTCATCAAATGAGGAAGTCATAGGATTAGGTTTAAAATACTTGATCACTACAAAATATTGGTATCAATAAGACTACATATTTGAACACAAAATCCCAAGAGATGGAGATAACAACTGGCACATTCACAAGGGGAAAAAAGAAGTAAAGGTTTAACTCTTTGTCATTGATGTCAAAGGGGGAGAAAAACAATAAAACAAATTTGGTATCAGTATTTAGTTCAAACCTTCAACCTGAAAATGAGATCAGTGATAGGGGGAGAAAAAGTATTTGTTTTATAGATATGTTTCCCTCAATGACAAAGGGGGATATTGTTTGGATTATTGATTGTGTGTTGTCATTGATGGAAACATGAGTCAAACATATATAGTAATCAAAGAAAAAGGAAGATCACCTTGGGGAAGAAGTAATTTGTGATCACTGTTGATCACGATAGGATCGACAATGATCCTATGTTCATAAATATCAGGAAAGGTAGCATGCATATAATCCACGTACAAAGTAACGAATCATAAGGAATTAAGAGCTCGAGAGGGTTAGCATAAAAGAATGCAGAAATAATTATTAAAATCTCAGGAGAAATAACGATGGAAAAATTAGAAAGAAGAGAACTGAACACCCTTATAATTGTGAGGAAACTCTATTATAGTTGGTTAGAATCTCAACCTTTGATCGAAACCAAGTGGAAGGATAGCATAAGTTTCTCCACTTCGCAACTTCGACAATTACAGGACAGGAGACAAGGAAGAATCCAAAAAATCATGTAGTCATGAAATAAACTCCAACCATCGATCAGGAGGGAGCTTCAGATGAGTTCTCAACTATTATATTAAGATTTAATTTTTAATTAAATATTTACCGTCGATATGGAATGGAAATGTTGAACTGTCAGATCATACAAAAGGAAAGAAGATGGTCAGCTTTAGCACTGACCACTTTGGTGATAAGAAGTTCAGAAAAACCAAGAATACCTGAAGGTTGGAGCCCCGAAGTCCCAAAGTGAATGAGGGCCATTAGATCTGGGTAATGCATGGTGACCTTTGGATGAGGATAGGATATTCCAATGGTGGTCAACTCTAGTGATGACCACTCCAGCGAAAAGAATTTTGAATCATGCAGGAATACCCGAAGGCCGAAGCCGTGAATTCACGAACTCTCAATGACCATCAAATCAAAGGAAGAGTTGGGAAATCCTGTCGACTATTGATCGACATAAATTGAAAGGATATGGTAAGAATTGAAATCCTAAAGTACATAAGTAACACTAACTCTTGATTCATTTCAAGACCATTATTGAATGTTGGATGAAGTAGTGGAAGTATAATATAAGTGGGGATAAAGGAACGAAGTCCCAGAGTAAACATATGTCATCAGATCAAGACAAGGAAATATCAAATGGTGGAAAAACATATTCGTCACTTCGGGGATGATCGAAGGTTGGTATATAAAAGTGAAAAACTCCCGGAGCCACAAAGTACCGAAGCCATGAAGTGAAAATCCATGATCCAGGAGGGAGACATGTGACAGGAGACAAAGATGACACGTGGCTCAATCAGGTGGTAAACAATGTCAAGGTCAATGTGGTACATAAGGACCTTGAAAGTCATGAATCAGGATGACATGTGGCACACATAATTAGCGTCCACATCATATTGAGTGATGTCAGCAAGCCACGTCACTCCGGGATGACTGACATCTGGGATATCCAAGATTTTGTTATCAGCTAATCATCAAAGGACAAAATCACAAAGTAACGTTAACCGTTGATAAAAAATAATGGAAGAATAGAGTAAGCATGAGGTGTTAACCGACAAAAAGTGGTCGTCGTCATTTTATGACGTATTTGGTAGATAAACCTCTGGAGGAATTGAACTAATTTAGATTTCTAGTAACCCGGAGTCTCAGAGTCACGAATCTCCAAAGTTCTGGAGTAGATGAAAAACATCCACATCAACTGAAGATTAAGTCAGAGTCATTGATCATCTAAAATAAAAAGTTCAATGAATGCACAAGGATTAGACCAGATCATCAATATGAGAACTTCGAGAGTAATGCTAACCATTGGATTAGCCAGCATGAGATGTAACCACTTTGGAAGGTAACAACTCCGAAAGAATACAAGGATTGCAAATGTTGGAATCCAGAAGGTTGAAGTACCAGAGAACCTGGCTCCAGGACTGATCACGTGATTAGGTAAAAAGGATAATAAGGAGCATAAAGGGGATAGAAGTAATTAAGCTCTTGGACATTTGAATATGGTCTCATGTAGAATAATAAGGTTGGAAGGAGAAAAGCACTAAAAAAGCAATGTTTGAAATAACTAAGCCTGTGGTTTTGAGCCTGCGGTCACAAAGGGAAGTGGGTTGAAGAAAGAGCCTTTGTAGAATTTGATTTCTATGAATAGTTAGGGGCATGTGAAGTAATTTGACGAGATTAAAACCATAATAATACAGAGAGCTACTAAAATCTCAAATATGATATGTTGAAGAACTAGGGATGCAACAGAAGCATGGGAAGGTTATAAAGAGTTGATCCATACCTTTGATCAGCTCATGCAGATAAAATTCAAATCAAGATTAATATTCTAATTAATTGAGAAACTTACACGATAAATTAATGAATAAAATGAGAATATTATCAATGTTAAATTAAATGAGAGATGAAATGCTTCATGTCAAAAGACACAATAGTTCAATCCTATCAGGTTGGTGCCTGTTTACAAGCTGAGTCTTGTTATGAGGGTTGGATTCCTCACATATCAGTTGGATCTTATATCGACAAGATGGGTCTTGTTATGAGGGTTGAATTCCTCATTTCTTAGTTCGATCTGAGAGCTACAATCTGGGTTTTGTATCAAAGAGTTGGATCTCTCGTATTCATTTGAAGTTGAAGATATTAAAAGATCGATTTTATTTGTATTCATTCAAGTTAAATAAATAAAGGAAAGATATTCTATCTACTTCATGTTGTTTATGTTACACATGTTATGAATAATTAATTGATATGCATATATCTTATTGAGTTAATTCAATTAATCTGTGAAAGTGTGAAAAGAAGTCAAAAGTTTCAGACACAGATTCACCCCCCCCCCTCTCAGTGTAAGTGTATGTTTCAACAACTTTTCCTCAACAACCAAGATATGAAAGAATGTGGAAATCATATATAATGTTAGAATATAAATTAGGATAATACATTAACATACATAACAAATATTCCCATGGAAAGGAATACAAATATTTGCAAGATATCAATTGGATGAGAAAATAGTATTTCTATTAATGTAATCATTGATTAGCGATTTATTTTACCACTGCGAATTGATTACATTTGAATGGCAATGAATAGTGATTTATTTACCACTATGAATCAATTTCATTTTCATATCATTTGATTTGAATGGCATGGAAAAGTGATTTATTTAACTCTGCGATGTCATATATTTAAATGACAACAATATCACATAATTAACTGTGCGATTTCTATTATCAATGCAATTTGTTGACAACTATTATCAATGTTATTTATATTATCAATGTTAGACATTGATTTCTATTAATGTGATTTCTATTATGAATGCAATTTTGTTTACAATTATTACCAATGCGATTTCTATTATCAATGCGTTTTTGCTTACAACTATTATCAATGAGATTTCTATTATCAATGCTAGACAACGATTTCATGTATGGAATGGACCAAAATACCGTGTATTTATAGAACAATAATATA
Source organism: Picea engelmannii (assembly GCA_009831015.1). Taxonomy (NCBI): domain Eukaryota; kingdom Viridiplantae; phylum Streptophyta; class Pinopsida; order Pinales; family Pinaceae; genus Picea; species Picea engelmannii. Next base: position 42,189 of record ML860548.1, read on the forward strand.
TACAACAATAATATAGAGATATATAAGACAACAATAATATAGTGATATATTAGACAACAATATCGTGCATTTAGACATCCATAATATAGACAACAATAATATAACGATATATTAGACAACAATAATACAACAATATATTAGACAACAATATCTTGTATTTAGACAACAATAATTTAGACAACAATATCGTGTATTTATTAGACAACTATCAGACAATGATACTATTTAATAGACCCCGGGCGAATATTTAATAGACATCGATACTATTAAATAGACAACTAATTATTGTGGGATAGCAATGCCATTGTTAGACAACGAATTTATTATTATATATCAATTGGTTAGATAGTATATTAGTTAGATAGCATGGCTAGACAGTGAATCATAGTTAAATAGCGATCTCGTTTTTTAAAAAAGGATATGGTTTCGATGATGGTCAAGATCCTTACTACAATTAGATTAATTTGTTTTATATGTCAATGGTTATATATATATATATATATATATGACTTATGACTTATGCAAACAATAGATTAATTGTTCTTTTTATAGAAATTGTTCATTTATATGTCTTACATATCAGTCTTTTTAACTTGTGCCACAATAGAATAAATGATGCTATGGTAATAGATTAATGGCTTAATTTCTTTGGTAATAGATTACTTGATTAATTGTTGTAACATCCCCGGCCACCAATAGGCTAGGAAATGCTACCTACACAATCTTAACTTAGCCTTTAAAGCTCTGATACCATATTGTAACATCCTCGGCCACCAAGAGGCTTGGGTAATGTCACTACTCCTGCAGCTCTACTGCTCTATTCTAATCTGCAACAACTCTAGCCTTAAACTACTGGGCTATGCCACACAGAGATACTTGTGGAAAAACATACACATCCATATAAACATAGAATGAATATTGTACATATATATAACATAATAATGCGGAAATAACAGTAAGCTTACACATGCAGCATATACAACATACATAGGCAATACTCATCAATTACAACATATGTACCATTACACAACATGTAAATGAACATAAAAGTGGTACTTATCTTTTATTAGAAGAACACCAACTGCGTGAAAACCTCCCATAAACCTCCTATCCATAGACCATGCTACTCATCACGCTTAGCAATGGATCACCCCCGAGCTAGGACTAATCTCCACCTAGGGCAAGGGAATCCTAGACTAGGCTGAGGTTACAGGAAAACTGCACAGAGCAACCGGAAGGATTCTCTCCAGGAGCCTTCTTACACCCACTACTCATGGACTTTCATTCCCCACATGCATGTTCCACTCAGGAGTATACACCTTCATAAGAATATTCCATTGGAGCTTCACCTCCCTCTCTGGGTCTCGGCAAGAGGTCGGATCAGGAATTCTTAGAGATTCGTAGTTGGTGTTGGACTCTCTCTGGGAGAAAACCACTTCCCAACAGACTCTCTCACCTGGAGAGATCTGCCCACAGGCCTAACAACCTGCCTCTTCAACCACAACCACTTCTCTCACCTAGAAAAAAAAATTCACACAGGCCTGACAACCTGCTTCTTTAGCTCCATTCCAACACAAGGAGGAAAACAACAAGGCTCAACAAGGAACAAATGATGGTGGAAAGAACACTAATCCACCAAACTGCATGGCCATAATAACCCGCGGTTATAACACACGACATAGACAATTACAGGATGCTCAGGATTCACAGAAGACGTGGCTTAGTCTGTGGGTTCTCACTAGGTTCAGGATGCATGACCAGAGAACAAAACATAGAACGACTCACGAATTTTGGGTCTCAGGTGCGTGCGTGAATATTGCAAAGGTCGTATACAGAGGCAAAACGGGTTCAAAATCTGAATGGACAAGTGACCAGCGAAGTCACGCAGAGGTTGGAAGAATGACAAAATGACCCCCAACACATCTAACTCATCACTTTTAACTGCATGCACCCAGGTCAACACTTGTCTTCCTGGAGCCGCATGAGTTCCACTTAGCACACGTTCCCTTTACAGGAACTTAGGACAACACTCAACATGTCCACCTTAGCGTTCAGGAAATAGTAATAAATTATTATCCCCTTTATAGGTAAGCCCCCTAGCTTAGCCCCTAGGCCCAGACACTTAGCCTCCTCCCTTACCCAACCTTGTGGAAGCTTAGTCCCCCATCACTCTTTCTTCATGGTCAGCATGTACGCAACGATGTTTATATTTTATTAATGATCTTCATAATTACATATACAAAATCAATATCCTTGCCTTTAACACCTAGGCACTCTAGCCTAATCACCAAATAAGCCTCCTAGCTTATTATAACTTGGATCACTAGCCTAACAAACATGTTTACAATTCACAATTACGACTGGGGCTCTACCGGGGGATATTACAATCCCCTCCCCTTATTTTTGCATTGTCCTCAGTGAAACTTTTACACAGCATCAACAATATTTCCAAAATCTTCAAAAAGATGCGGGTATTATACCCGCATAGCATCCTCATGCTCCCATGCCGCATCCTGAGGACCGTACTAGGTCCACTGGACCTTTACAAACCCTATGGATTGATTCCATAGTTTCTTTCTTTTACGGTCTAATATGCGCACCGGATGCACTTGCAAGACACCTTCTTGCTCCACTTGAATAACATTCCAATCAATTACATGATTAGCATCAGGTATAGATATTTCTTAAGCGATGAAATATGAAACACATTATGTACAGTCATGGATGCAGGTAAAGCAAGCATATATGAAATGTATAATATGTATATACAGGCAATTCTAATAACATTATAACCTGTATACAACATACACAACATACAATAAATAGATAATTGTGCTTATCTTTTTATTTGAGAAGACCTTCCATCCCTGAGCAGGGCTATGACTCCATCGGGGCAATGGCTTCCCAATATAGCCACTCTCCACAATCCATATCCACATGGTCTAGGCCAAGGTACCAAACCTCAACAACACTCCAACCATCCGAACCTCGACAACACTCCAACCAACGGTCTCTCATTCCCCACATGCCTGACCCACACTAGGAGTGTACACCTTCATTGTCACACATTCCATCGACTACTACACCTCCCTTTGCTTGGGCTTTAGCAACATGCCGACTAAGGAAGTCTCAGAGCACCGTGGCTCCCGGAGTTCCAACTTCCCTCAGAGATTTCCAATCAACATCTTCTCGAGCTACTCTTTGTAATCAACATTCTAAATTTAATCAACATCATCTCATTTGCATCACTCACATGCAGTTATCATGAGAAAACATAAAAGAATTAATGTAGGAACTCCAACTTAGTTCAAAACGGAATTCAACGTTTTCCCCAAAACATGAAATTCCATTTCATAATTCATCTAGGTTGTTGCCATATTATGAATGCATCCATCCTTGTGATTTTACACAGGCACCAATCTGCATACTATTTTCCTGCAAGGGTTCATCTTGCATACTGACAACAATTGTCAGTATTTCCTGTACATCATAACTCAAAATGTACAACACCTTATGCAATGATCTTAGAATTTTCTGCACCTAGCAATTCAATCACAATTACCAAAAAATTTAACCAAATAGAATGACTCACCATTCTATGCATATGCATGTTCATAATTGATAACAATACATTTATTATTTCAATTTTATGAACATAAAATTTTCTGTATTCTCTATTTCTGTGACTACCTGGCTTGCAACTTTCCTGTTGCAATGTTTAACAATTCCTGAAAAGTTCTCAACTTCATGATTTAGCAACATCTTATCCATTAGTATAATTATTTCCATGCAATAATATATATGCATGTACTTACAAAACACATTCAATCGTTGCATTTAATATACAATTCTATCACTTACTATGCATGAGTACAATTCTCAATGCATACTTATTCAGTGCACCTTGCATTGAATTGCATAATTCTCTTTATCTCAGTCATGTATCTCACCATCCATAAGTTGGAATTCTAGCCAATGTGTTAACACATTCTCCACACACTTCCTATTATCTTCCCAATTAATTGGATGCCTTCCTTTTCGACCCGAACACTACACCAAGAATATAATTTTGTGGTGTTCATTAGTGTTAG
>ML860549.1:10778-29394 GCA_009831015.1 Picea engelmannii
TCTATGTGATAGTTGTGATAGACCAAAGAACCATCCTTCGAGTAGCTTGCAGAGTTTGAGAAGATGGATCCAAAGTAGTCAGTTAACAAAAGTACAATTTAATGGATTAATCAAGACTTCATGATAGTACAGTGATAAATGGGTTAGCATTATGGACAGTTGTGCAAGTAGAGTCTTGGATAGTATGGACAAGAGCATGGATTCATAGAATGGTTCAAAGAGTGGTTTAGAGACAAAGGAACATTATCATAATGTATGATAATTACACCGGAAATGGCTCGAACAATGCTAATGGATTCCAACTTGATAGATATATTTTGGACACATGTAGTGCGTACAACAGTTCACAATCAAAACAAAGTAATGCTCATAAACAACAATGAAAAAACTACCTACGAACTATGGAAAGGAAGCAAATACAACAACCTCTACATCAAGGTAACTCAAGGTAGTATTTTATTAATTGAAATTTATGTTGATGATATTGTTTTTGGAAGTACTAATGACAGGTTAATCCAGAAATTTTCAAAGGATATAAAGAATGAATTTTAAATGTCATTACTTGGAGAACTATCCTTCTTTCTGGGTCTTTAAATATGTCAAAGAAACCAAGGAATTTTTATTTCTCAAACTAAGTATATCAGAGAAATGCTAAAGAAGTTTGGAATGGAATATTGCAAACTAGTTACCACTCCTATGAAAACCAATTGTAAGTTGAGAAAAAAATGATGATTCAAAGTTTACAGACCAGAGGAAATACAAGTCAATGGTTGGTAGCTTACTATATGTGACAACATCTAGACCAGATGTAATGCAAGTAGTTGGACAGCTGGCACGATTTCAAGCAACACCAAAGGAATCACATGTCTTAGAAGTAAAGATGATTTTCAGATATCTCAAAGGAACATAAGAGTTTGGATTGTGGTATCCAAAAGGAAATGATATATCACTTATTTCCTACACAGATGTAGATTGGGAAGATTTCATTGATGACCGACGAATCACCAGTGGATCAACGTTCTATTTAGGTGAGTGTTTAGCATCTTGGCTAAGCAAGAAACAATCATCAATATCTTTATCTACAGCTGAAGCAGAGTATATTGCAGTAGCAGGATGTTGTACTCAGGTTCTATGGATGAAACAAACTTTGACAGATATACATGTTGAGTATGATTATCCCATTCCAATATATTGTGATAATACAAGTGCCATCAATATCTTAAACAACCCGGTGATGCACTACAAGAAGAAGAACATTCCAATAAAGTATCACTTTCTATGGGAACAGGTTGCAGAGAAGAACATTAGAGTTGAATATGTGGGCACAAAAGAACAAGTGGCAGCCATATTTACAAAACTGATTCGAAGGGAAACCTTTGAGTATGTTTTCCAGAGACTTAGAGTAATTTCTACTCCAAAATGAATTATTTTGAATCCTTATCTTATATTTATTATATTTACAAGATGAAGCACCATTAAGAGGATAGTTTAGGTTGGGGGATCAGTTTTAGGAAGAGTTCAGTTAGGGAGAGTATCCCCAAGGACAGTTCAGTTAGGGGGAGCAGCCCTGGATGAAAAGATACCTTTTCCATTGATGAAAAAGGGGAAGAGTTTTATCATATGTAGGATATAAATGGTTGGAGAGAGAGCATAGAGGCATGTAAACAGAGGGAGAAACCCAAGGAGAGTTCAGTCAGGGGGAGTAGCCCCAAAGGGAGATACCCCTTGCCATTGATGTCAAAGGGGGAGAGATAGAAGCATTGATGAAGAGTATAATAATGAATGTTATCATGACTAAGTGTTTCCAACAATGTTTGTCTTTCCATCAATTCCAAAGGGGGAGATTCTTCTATTTGAACCTTCAATTCTGTGATGATCTGCTCTAGTTCTTGAGTGTCTCCCATAATTTACGTGAACAAATTTGATGGCTTGGATCCGACAGGATGGTTCACTCAAATGGAACATTATTTCTCTTTTCATGGAATTATTGGTGATTTATCCAAGCTTCATTATGGTATCCTACATCTGGATCCAAAACACTGGAAATGGTGGCAATGGTGTAAAAATGAATGTTGAGGGTATGTTTCTTGGACATAGTTTGTTGCAAAGATTTATTACCACTTTGACTTCAACACCCACCATTTAAGATGTTTTACCAAGTTGAAGTAGTCTGGGATAGTGGAAGACTTTATCGCAACATTTGAGCACTTGGATTTTAGAACGAAGGTCATGTCAAATGATTTCTTTAGGAATGATTTATTGGTGTCCTAAAAGATGAAATTTGTGCCCATGTTCTCACGGCACACTCCCAGACTTGGTTGGAAGATACTCAACGATCCAAGGAAGCACAATAGATTGTCTCCTCCCATATCCACAAACCATCCTTTCCTCCTTTCCCTAAACCCACCAGTTCCATGCCTCCTGCAAATCCCCTCAATATTCATAAATTAATCATCGCCGAAATATCTTAATGCCAACTCAAGGGTCTTTTTTATAATTGTGATGACAAATATTTTCCAGGGCACAAGTGTAAGTAACAAAATATTTTATGAACATGATTGAGGATGATTCTAAAGAAGAGACTATTGTTTCACCTATAGATGAGCTACCATTACCATATAATCCAACCCCACCCTCTGATCCACTATAAGTTGAACTGATGATTTCACTTAATTCCCTCACTATATTCTTGTCTTCCCAGACCCTCAAATTTATTAGTTACATTAAAAATTGGAAATTCATCATCCTTGTGGATAATGGTAGCAGCCATAATTTTATTCATGATGCATTTCCCAAGAAGAAAGTTGTTACATCTGTGTTGTCAATAATTTCAAATCATGATTTCCAATGGAGATTCCATGAAATGTGGGGGATGTTGTGAAAATGTGTAGCTCCAAATTGGTTAGTATCACCTGAAATCCCATATTTTTGCTATAGACATCGGTGGTTGTGACACTATTATTGGTGTCGAGTGGTTATGCACTCTTGGCCCCATTCTCATGGATTTTAAGGACTTAACCATGCAATTCCAATAGGAGGGACAACATTATAATTTCCAAGGCATCACAATAGGCTCCCTTAAGATCATCAATTCCCATTTCAAAATTGATGATCACCGGAGAAAAACAAAATGGGTGACCAAGATATTTGGATATGATTATGATATATTTTACAATAAGGGAAAGGAAAATGTAGTTTTAGATTCTCTTTCCCGAAAATATGAAGAATACAAGTCCCTTTTCTCTCTCTCCTTCATTGTACTAGATTGTCTCTAAGTTGTTCGTCAAGAATGCTTGCAAGACCCAAAAAGTTCTAGCATGATCCACCAATTGCAACACAATTATCCAAATTCTCTAGGGTACTCTTGGCACAATGAAGAGCTTCACTACAAAGACCGTTTGTAATTATGAAAACAATCACAACTTAAATACATGGTATATTCTGAACTTTATTCTTCCCCCACAGCTGGGCATTCAGGGTTTGCCAAAACCTATGAACGGGTCAAACGTTATTTTTTCTAGGATGGTATGAAACATGACATCTGCACCTTTCTGGATGAATATGAAGTCTGTCAATGCAACAAGGGAGAAACATTCAAAGCTCTGATCACACTCCAACTGCTTTCGATCCCCCCTTCTATTTGGTGAGATATTTCTATGCATTTCATTGTTGGATTACCTAAATCGGGAAATAAGTTAGTCATCATGGTGGTCTCCGATCATCTTTCCAAATATTCTCATTCCTGTGCTCTTCAACACCCATTCAAAACATCCAATGTGGCCCAAATATTCATGGATGCTATATTCAAGATTCATGGCATGCCTCATTATATTGTCTCTGACATAGATCCCACTTTCACCATCAAGTTTTGGCAATAATTGTTCAAGCTAAAGGGCACCTAATTGCATCTCAACACCACCTATCACCCCAAGATGGATGGCCAGACTGAAGTTGTCAACAAGTGTTTAGAAACATATTTGAGGTGTTTTTCATCTGAGAGGAAAAATTAGTGGGATCAATGGTTACCCCTAGTTGAATGGTGGTACAACACATATTACCATACAACTAATCACATGACTCCTTTTGAAGAAATATATGGCCAAAATCCATCTTCGGTTCTCTCATACATGCCAGGGGTTTCGAAGGTTCAAGAGGTTGAAAAAAATATTATAGTCCAAGAGGATATTCTTCGTTCTCTCAAAGACAATTTGGTTATGGCTCGGAATCACCTAAAGAAAAAGTTAGATCAAGTTCATTTCAAACAATAATTTTTTGAATGGGACCAGGTGTTTCTTTGACTGCAACCTTATTAGAAGACTTCACTCAAATATGAACACTGTCATAAACTTTCTCCCAAATTTTATGGTCCTTATACCATGCTCAAGAGAGTGGGATTGGTGGCCTACTGGTTATATCTACTCAGTCATTCTAAGCTCCATCATGTTTTTCATGTATCCTCCTTAAAGAAGATGATTGGAACTAAGTGCCAAACTCAAACTAGTTTCCCTGAGTTGGATGAAGAAGGTTCCATCTGGTTGCAACCATAAGAAATATTGGACCAATGGGAGCGTCGTCTCCATCAGCGCACCATCAAGGAACTATTAGTCCAGTGGAAATATACAACTCCATAAGACACCACCTGGGAGTCGACCACCATTCTACAACAATTTACTCATCTCAAGCCTTGAGGACAAGGATGTTCTTCAAGGGGGAGGGCAGGTTAGGGACCTAACCTCCCTAACCCATCACATAGATATAATAATATATTTCAATGTAATAAAGGCCGGTATTAATAAGGCCTAGAAATAAGGAAGAATAAGTCAAATGTAAGAAGACCTAATAGAATCTTTTGCTTCTAGAAGGATCTTCTTCTATATTGTTCTTTTGGGTAGAAAGATTTAGTATAAATAGGAGTAGAGGGTATGGGAAGTTTTTTCTTGAGAATTATTGTAATAGAGCACAACTTTGCTAGAGGTTTCCCCCTCGAAGAGGCAAGTGAACATTGTTTCCTATCAATAAAGGTATTATTTTGGTGTTGTGGTTTCATCTATTGTGTTGTTTCGCTGTTATTCTCTGCAATATTTTTTTTTTAGTTATTATAATAGATCCGGTACCTTACATTAAGAGTATAATATCAAACACAAATTGTATTCTCCATATCAATCACAAGCCAATGGGTAAGATTAATCTACTAACAAAGTTTTGGAAACCATATTGACCAAAATAATTTAACTTCATCATAATGATTGGATATATAGGCTTGTAGAATCACTTTGCGCATATCAAATAACATGGAGAAATACTACTATATTTACACCTTATGAATTGGTATATAGTAAGCATGTAGTTCTACCTATTTAATTTCAAGTTTAACATTTAACAATTGTAGTGAAAGCAGGAATGGATCTTTCAGAAGCTAGAAGCATAGGTTGGAGTAGATCAATGAGCCTAATGAAATGTGCTAGGATTCCCTTCAACACACCATTCTTATTGAAAAAAGAAGAAGAGAAAAATGGCACAACAAGTTCATTAGGAAGAAGGAATTTAAGCCATGTTATTAGGATTTACTTTTTGATTCAAAATTTAAATGTTTTGAAGGAAAATTCTCTACTCATTGGTTGGGGCCATATAAAAAAGATACTATTTTTATAAGGGTTTCGTGAAATTGAGGACTATTGATGGTGAATGAATCTCATTCATGTCTAATGGCCATCAACTGAGACTATATTTGATAAAGTAGTTTGAAATGGAGATTGTAAGTAAAAGGGTTATTCCACCTACTTTTGTCTTAACCAAAGTTTTTCCTAAAAAAAAAAAAAAAAAAAAAACAATGAAAAAATAATAAAGTTCAACTGTGAAAATATTTCTTAAGGCGTAGTTGAATAGAAATTTGTTTGAAAACCAGATTGTAGCAAACAAAGCATGTGTTTTCAATTTTATTCAAGTGTTTTACAAATTTTTAATAATCTACAAGTTTTTCAACAACTTGCATTATGTTTAGAATTTCATAGATTACAAAAGTTAGAACATGCTAAAAATCAAGTTATGACAGTTTGCAAGGATTAGAGACATGCACAAAATTCATTAGTTATTCAAAAAACTTCCGTTTTTTGCAATATCTCTATTTTTCATATTGAAGGATAAAGAAATTTCCCTTTTAAAGGAAAATTTTAAGACATGCTAATAAGACATCATCGAAACATAGTCATAAGGTAATTTTTTTTTTATTTCTTAATAAATGTTTTCGAATGTTTGAAATCATTTTTAATATCAACTATATTTTCCTTATAATTTCATTAAAATAAGAATAATCATGATATTCAAAATATTATAGTATGATTATTTAAATATTATGTTCCCAAGATTTCACAAAATTTGTGACAGGTTTTTATGATGACATGTATTGGTTAATGATGATTTTTCAAATTAAGATTATAACTCATTTATAAACCAAGTTTTGATTATACGAGTTAGTGAAAAAATGGTGGTGATATAACTATATGTCTTGTCAACACATGTCATTTCGTCATTTGAACCATTTAACCACTTTGTTACTGATTTTCCATTTTCCATTTCCATTTTGCAAATAAACCCTAGTTTTTTCAGTCGAATTGGGGCTAAATTAACTACAGTTGTTCATTCTTCTCACTATCAGTGATGGAAGGCAGTATTGATCTGTTGGAAAATTGGTTGTCATTGATTTAAACTCTAGAAGAATCCCCGAAGCAAGTTTGGAGTCCTCTATAAGTGATGGGTGTATTTGAAGAAGTCTCCAAAGTGGTTCCCTTATGACGTAGATTTAAGAATGGCCCTCACGGGAAGACACTTTGAATAATTCTACAAGAATCCATAGAAATATGGTTAAATTATTAAGAAGCCCCAGATGTGTGGTCATGAAGCCCGAAGTTGTTTTAAGAAAAAGAGTGTGAAGGACATTGAAAATGCATGCAAAATATTCATTGATTGATAGTCCTCATCAAGACGTCTCCAATGGTAGGTGGCATGCCAGATGGTTCCCCACAGTTGAGGAGTTATTCCCTCTTAAATATGAAGCCCCGAAGTATGGTCAAGAATCCCCAAATCTAAGGTCAAGAAGTTACAAGTTGTCCCTAAAGTAAAGTAAAGGAGAAAAAGTTGTTGCAAACAAGAAGTTATAAGTCGACTCAAGGTCAAGTGAAGAAAGTGCTTGGAAGGGTATAAATACACATTAAGAACCTCTAATTTTCCTCATTAAATATTTTGAGCTATTAGAACAATCTTGGTAGTGAATTTCAAAGGGAAGATGAAGTGAAGAAGGGAGAAATTCCAAGGGAAGATGAAGTCTTGTGATGATGTGTTCTAAGGTATGTTTTTTAAAGGTCCTCTTACCATTTTTTCTATAACGTTTTTTGTAGAATTATTCATATGATGAAAATTAGAGGATGTTGAGAAGACATATCAAGGTACCTGTGGTATGAATTTCAGCTTCTGAGTCATTTTAATTTTGGGTATACATTATATGGAAGATAGGGTTTTTGACTAGTCTTGTAACTATTCTCAAAAATGTGTTCTGGGTAAAACAATCATAACCTCTTCATAGAGCATCCAAATTCTATGAGACCAAATGCATTGGAAATACTACAGTATGTTGTAGTTTTTTGTTTTTCAGTTTCATAATCAGATATCAAATATTGAGTGTGTGGCATGTTGTACAAGTTATCTCTCCAAAATAGGCCATAATTCAAGAAGGTCTTCCATATTCGCTATATCTCCCTTTCAGTGACGATTCAAAGAACACAAATTGGAGGAATTTTAGAGAAGATATAAAATAATATTGGGTACACGTTTTAGACCTTGATTCATTACAAGTATGGAGTTATACTTGTTGGAAGTTAGGTTTTTTGACTAATCCAGAAACTAGTCCCAAACATGTGTTCGAGATAAATTTAAGAAGTGATGTTGGGGTTTATATGTGGACCCATGTGGACCCATGTGGACCTAGGATATTTATGTGGATCCAGTCTCTAAGTGGACCCAGGTTGATGATGTTGATATATCAGTTGTGGTGGATCTAGTTTTTGATGATGATGATGTATCAATTATCGTGTGTCCAGTTTTGATGACGATGATGTATTAGTTGTAGTGGAGATAGTTTTGATGATGATGATGTATAAATATCAGTGACATTAATAGTGACATGTTGAGTCTATCATTTATATTCAAGGGAGGAAGGAAGGGGAAAGGAAAGGGAGTTTGATGCAGGAGCATTTCCAGCTAAGTGCAAGCGAAAGACAGTTGGATACGCACCAACGTGCATTTTGAAGACGTTTTGAAATTTAAAGATGAAACATTAATGTAATAGATGGGAGGACATAATTGTTCTTAAATGTTTTGGGAATTGTAATGCAAATCTTAAGCATTGCTCTCATCTGTCAGTTGGAGTAATTTAATGTAATAAATGTAAATTAGTTGTAGACTTTAATTTAGATAAGATAGCTTAGAGTTGTAGGAGGGAAAACTCAAGAAATCTCCCTCGTAGATGTATTGTATGATTATTCTCATTGTAAGAGTAGAGAGTAGAACAAGAGAGCATAAGAGAGAAGAGAAGAACAGAGACTGAAGAAGTTCTTTGAGAAGATAGTTGTTGTTATAGAAAACCATGTACATAAGCACTTGAATTAATATAAGGACGCTTTGATTCAAGTTCATGGTGTTGATATGGTTACTGTTTGCATCTATTGAATGTTATGTTTACAATTTTCTTATATTCTTGGTTATGCATTTATTTCAATTATATATGTGTATGATTTCATGTTGAATGTATGAATTCTATGAGAGGGAGAGTATAAGTTCCAATTTCTTCTCGGCCAGAAAGTCTGCAAGGAGTGCATCCACGAGATTTTGAGTTTTACCTCAAAAAAGATCAGGAGAGATAGAGTTGTTATTATATAAATAGAAGTGAAAGTATAACATAGAGACATGCAAGGTGTGCGCAGGCCAAGCTAAAGTCTTAGACTTTTTATGACCCAAGGAAGCGGTTGAAGAACTTCTATCGCAAACAGTGGAAAAGTTGGGGATATCAGATAATCATAGATTATCGTGAAGGCCGCAAGGAGTGCATGCAAGAATCCATTAAAATCATCAAGTTTGCAGAAAAGAATCAAGCTTAGGAGGGATAGAGACTTGGAAAGTTCAAAGGAAGGACGAGGTTCAAAGTCGCCTCACAGAAACCAAGCTCAGGAGGAAAGACGCCAAGTTATTTGGCCAGGAGTCTTTGAGAGTCTGAACGAATGGTGGGAATTCTCGGAGGGAGAATCACAGATGTCCATGGACCGTTGGATCCAGTATATCAACAAAGAGGTTAAGACCGAGTGTCTTTCAACAATCGCAAGCCATGGGGAGATAACAGTCGTTAGATCTGGATCAATGAGAGTCGTTGATTGGTGATTGGAGTTTTGACATTTTGGGAGTCAGGAACATGGAGGAAACGACTACCTGAAAGTCACGAGTTGTGAAATCCTGACTTCGCGAAACAAGAATCTAAACCATCAGATCGTGGGAGGTTCAGGACAATTGATCTGTGGTAAAGAAATCGTGAGTTTGGAATTTGGAAAAAAAGGGAGAAGAGTTGCATCATGAACTTACGAGCCGTGAAATCATGAAATGCTCAGAGGTGAGTCCCCAGGATTTGGCTGGAGGTCATATGGAAGAATCATAAATAAAGAGCTAAGGACCATTAGCCCATTTCAGGGTTTTGGGAATCAGAGCAGTCGAGGTGACTTGCAGTAGGAATCCTGAAATTGCGAAATGCGAAGTTGCAAACTTGAAGATCCATTTGGGTTAAGTCAGTGGTCACAACGGTGGTCACATGGAGTAGAGGTTTGCGCCTAGTGCTTGTTCGTACAGGCATTACTTTTAGAAGGACCTGTGGATTTATATGCATTGAAGGTTCCATACAGAACTAAGGATCCATTTCATCCCAGAATAATAGGAAGATCCAAAGACTGAGAGGTCAATAGACCCTGCTAAGGTGGGGGTCTGTGTCAGGTGGTATCATAGCTTACAATTTTTTTTTTCTGTAGAGGGAAGAAAGAGAACAATGTGATTGAATTCTACGTGGACAGATTGAAACAATGTCGTTGAGGATACGTCAAGAGAGACCCATGCCTGATCCATCTGTGGAAAGGGAAATGAGAGAACTTTGTGCTTGATTGGATGCCATGGAGACAACATAAAGGTTAACACCTGATACTAGAGATATCACTGAGGCCGAAAGTGAGAACAAAGCTGGAGCCAAAGAAGAAGTTGTAGCCAAAGATGATGCAAAGGAACATATATTCAAAGTTGTTGCAAGAATAGGGGCCAAAGAAAAAATGGACATCTCGATGTATGAAGGAAACTTAGATGTTGAGGAGCTTCTAGATTGGTTTAGATCTCTAGATAAATACTTCGACAATGAGGATATCGAAGAAGATAAGAAAGTAAAGCATGATGTCACTAGACTGAAAGGGCATGCAACACTGTGGTGGGATGAATTGTAGGCTCACAGGCATTGCAAATGAAAAAAAGAATTAAAAGATGGGATAGGATGGTCGCCAAGATGAAGGCCAAATTCATACCCAGAGATTACCAGATTAATCTGTTCCGAAGAATGCATAATTTGAGATAGAGAGGGATGACAGTGAAGGAATACACTGAGGAATTTTACAGGTTAAACATCAGAGTTGGTCATCGCGAGAGTGATTATGAAACAGTCGCCAGATACATGAATGGCCTGAGATATGAGATTCAAGATGACATGAGCATGGTGACAATCAAGAATGTGGAATATGATTATCATATTGCTTCAAAGGCAGAAGTGAAATTGGCCCAAAAGCAAGGTCAAAGGGGCAGAGGTAGAAGTTAGAGCAAAGGCAAAGAAATTTCCCAGGACAGAGTACAAAATCTCAAGGATGAAGAAAATAAACCTCATGACCACCCAGAAAGGGGAGGAATCTCACAAGGAGGACATTATGCTGATAAAAACACTTTTCCTAGAGGAAGAGGAAGAGGAAGAGGCAGAGGAGGTGAAGCTCACATTTAAGAAGTGCAAAGGCGAAATGTTGAGGTAGAAGATGCAGAAGGTGGAAGATCCTTAATGATGAGGAAAATTCTCTTAAAGCCAGAGAACAAGATGGAGAATCCAGTCCAGAGGAAAAATTTATTTAGGATTTCTTGCAAGACCAAGGATAAGGTATGCATGGTGATGGTTGACAGTGGAAGTATGGATAATCTAGTATCTAGAGAGATGGTGGAAAAAATGGAATTGGAGACAGTTGCACATCCAAGCCCATATAAAGTTTCATGGTTGCAAAAAGGACATAAGGTAACAGTCACTAAACAATGTTTAGTTGAATTTAAGATAGGGGGATATAGATATGACATCTTATGTTATGTTATTCCCATGGATGTTTTCCATCTTTTGTTGGGGAGGCCTTGGAAATATAACAAAAATGGTATTCATGATGGAAGAAAGAACACATACACCTTGGAAAAAAATGGTAGGATGCATATGTTGCTGCCAATTGAGGACAAGAAGGTGAAAGAAGAAACAATTAATACTATACTTCTCACGAGTGGGAAGGAACTTCTAGATGAAGTCAAGAAAGATGAAGAAATGTAGTTTGTTGTGGTGAGAAAACCTAGAGTCATCTTGACTAGTAACTCAATAGATGATCTACCTGAGGAGATTCAAGAACTGTTGGAGAATTTCGTTGATATAGAATTTCATTGTCATCCTCTAGGAGTATAAGCCATCACATCGACCTTATACCAGGAGCAAGTTTACCGAACAAAGCAACGTACAGACTGATGCCGCAGGAGAATGAAGAGGTTAAGAAGCAAGTCTAGGGTTTGATGGACAAAGGGTTGGTTGGAGAAATCTTGAGTCCATGCATTGTGCCAACAATGTTAAGTTCGAAGAAGGATGGTGGATGGAGAATGTGTACAGACTCAAGGGATATAAACAAAATCACCATCAGGTATAAATTTCCTTTACCCAGGATGGATGACTTAATGGATGGCTTGAGTGGAGAATTTTTTTTTTCAAAAATTGATTTGAAAAGTGGATATCATCATATTAGAATGAGGGAAGGTGATGAATGGACGACATCATTCAAGACGAATGAAGGATTGTATGAATGGCTTGTCATGCCATTTGTCTTGATGAATGCGCCAAGTACTTTTATGATATTGATGAACGAAGTCTTGAAAGATTTCATTGGAAATTTTGTAATTGTATATCTTGATGATATACTGGTCTTTAGTAAGACTGAGGAAGAACATTTGAGGCATTTAGATTTATTAATGAAGAGTTTGCAGCAAGAGAAGTTGTTGATAAATCTTAAGAAGTCGTCTTTCATGAAGATGGGACTCATTTATTTGGGTTTTGTGATCTCTTCGAATGAGTTGAAGATGGATCTTGATAAGGTAAAAGAAATCAAAGAGTGGTCATCACCAAGGAATATCTTTGAAGTTAGAAGCTTCCATGGACTAGCCAGTTTTTACAAGAAGTTCATCAAAAAATTTAGTGGAATTTGTGCACCAATGATGGACACAGTAAAGAAAACACATAAATATTTTCATTGGACAGAGGAAGCAGAGAAAATTTTTAAGTTGTTGAAGGAGAAGATAACTGGACAGCCAGTTCTTGTTCTGCCACAATTTAGTAAAACATTTCAAGTGAGATGTGACGCAAGTGGATTTGCGATTGGAGCAGTCTTAAGTCAAGACAATAGACCAATTGCATACTTCAGTGAGAAGCTGAACGATGGAAAAATAAATTATTCCACGTATGATAAAGATTTTTATGCAGTCATTCAAGCATTGAAGAAATGGAGGCACTACCTGGTTCCGAAAGAGATCGTTTTGTATAGCAACAACTAGGCCTTACAGTTTATAACCAGATAGGAAAAACTTAACCAAAAACATGCAAAATGGGTTGAATTTATGAAAAACTTTACTTTTGTTATAAAGCACATTTCAGGAAATGCTAACAAGGTTGTTGATGCATTGAGCAGGAAATGTTTGATTCTGCAGGAGTATCGTGTGAAGACCTTAGGTTTTGATAGCCTTAAGGAAATGTACAGAGATGATTCAGATTTCAAGGACACTTAATAAGCATGCGAGAATCATGTTCTAAGAGACAAGATCTAATGGATTGAATATTTAATTCAGGATGGATTTCTATTCAAAGGAAATCAGTTGTGTATCCCGAAGAGTTCTATGAGAGAAAACCTTTTGAAGGAAAAGCATAGTGGAAGATTTGCTGGACATTTCATCCATGACAAAACATTTGCACAACTGAACAATTTGTATTATTGTCCAAGGATGAGGACATATGTCAAGAAGTTTTTCAATAGATGTAGAATTTTCCAGCACACAAAGGGGAAAAGACAAAATACAGGGTTGTATCAACTATTTCCAATACCAGAGAGGTTGTGGGACACGGTAAGCATTGATTTTTTGTTAGGAATATTGAGGACACAGAGAGGTTGTGATTCCATATCAGTGGTAGTTGATAGATTCTAAAAAATGGCACATTTTATTCCATGTCATAAAACTAGTGATGCAACACACATTGCAAATATTTTTTTCAAAGAATTTGTTCGACTTCATGGTTTACCCAAGAGTATTTTTTCAGACAGAGATACCAAATTTGTTGGCCATTTCAGGAGGACAATATGGAAAAAGATGGGGACAAATCTATCTTTTATCTCAACATATCACCCTCAGAAGGATGGAAAAACTGAGGTAGTAAATCAAAGTTTGGGAGACTTATTGAGGAGTTTAGCAGTTGAACATCATAGTCAATGGGATCAAATTCTGCCACAAGCGGAATTTGCATATAATGACTCGCATAATTGGAGCATAGGACATATCCCATTCCACATAATGTATGGAATGTAGCCAAGGGGATTATTTGAGTTGAGAGACTTGGAGCATAATGGGTTGAGGAGTGCTGGAGCGGAATATTTTGCAGCAAAGATGCATGAGCTCCACAGTAAGATTAAAGAGTAGTTCCAGAGTTCCAACTAGGAATACAAACGCAGAGCAGATCAACACAGGAGAGAGATTCAATTCGAAGTGGGTTATTTAGTCTTAGCACATCTAAGGAAAGAAAGGTTCCCAAGGGGAACATATAATAATATGAAGATGAAAAAGATAGGGCCATGTACGATTTTGAGAAATTTTGAGGCAAATGCTTATGAAATAGAATTTCCAGATGATGTGGGTATATCACCCATATTCAACGTAGCCGATATGTATCCTTATAGATATGATGAAGCAAGAGGATAAGAGAAGAAGAAAAAAGAAATCAAGTGGGTCAAGAAGATGCCTGTAGCTGAAAAGTCGTAGATGGAGAAGATAATTGATCAGAGAGTTGGCAAGAAGACCTAGAGGAAGACATATTTTGAATATTTGATAAAGTGGAAAGGACACCCAATTGAGGATGCCAGTTGGGAAAGCAAAGAAGATATCCAAAAACATGGACAGACGGTGCAGGACCTCATGGATAGGAGCCCTTGAATTTTTTCAGCCAACGGAGTATGATGTAGGAGCATCACCAGCTAAGCGCAAGTGGGGGATAGTTGGATACGCACCAGTGCACATTTTGAAGATGTTTTGAAATTTAAAGATGAAACATTAATATAATAGTTGGGAGGACGTAATTGTTCTTAAATTTTTTGGGAATTGTAATGCATATCTTGAGCGTTTCTCTCATCTGTCGGTTGGAGGAATTTAATGTAATAAATGTAAAGTAATTGTATATTTTAATTATGATAAGATAGCTTAGAGTTGTAGGAGGGAAAACTCAAGAAATCTCCCTCGTAGATGTATCATATGGTTATTCTCATTGTAAGAGTAGAGAGTAGAGAAAGAGAGCATAGGAGAGCAGAGAAGAACAGAGACTGGAGAAGTTGTTTGAGAAAATAGTTGTTTCTATAGAAAACCATGTACAGAAGCACTTGAATTAATATAAGAATGCTTTGATTCAAGTTCATGGTGTTGTTATGGTTACTATTTGCATCTATTGGATGGTATGTTTATATTTTTCCTATATGCCTGGTTATGCATTTGTTTCAATTATTTATGTGTATGATTTCATGTTGAATGTATGAATTCTGTGAGAGGGAGAGTATAAGTTCCAATTTCTTCTCGGCCTAAGAAAGTCCGCAAGGAGTGCATCGACGAGATTCTGAGTTTTACCTTAGAAAATATCAGGAGAGATAGAGTTGTTATTATACCAACAAAATCACAAGTATAGCACATATCCATGCAAGGTGTGTGCAGGCCAAGCTAAAGTCTTAGAATTTTTCTGACCTAAGGAAGCAGTTGAAGAAATTCTATCACAAAGAGTGCGTGGAGTTGGGGATATCAGATACTCAGGGATTATCGTGAAGGCCGCAAGGAGTGCATGAAAGAATCCCTTAAAATCCTTGAGTTTGCAGAAAAGAATAAATCTCAGGAGGGATAGAGACTTGGAAAGTTCAAAGGAAGGATGAGGGTTGAAGTCACCTCGCGGAAACCAAGATTAGGAGGAAAGACACCAAGTTATTTGGCCAGAAGTATTTAAGAGTCTGAACGAATGGTGGGAATTCTCGAAGGGAGAATCGCAAATGTCCGTGGACCGTTAGATCTAGTAGATCAGCGAAGAGGTTAATACCGAGTGTCTTTCAACCCTCACAAGCCCCGGGGAGATAGCCACCGTTAGATATGGATTAATGAGAGTTGTTGATTGGTGATTGGAGTTTCGACATTTTTGGAGTCAAGAACATGGAGGAAACAACTACTCAGAAGTTGCGAGTTGTGAAATCCTGACTTCGTGAAACAAGAATCTGAACCGTCAGACCGTGGGAGGTTCAGGACTGTTGATCTGTGGTAAATAAGTCGTGAGTTCAGACTTCGGGAAAAAGGGAGAAGATTCACATCACAAACTCATGAGCCTCGAAATTGTCACACACTCAGAGGTGAGGCCCCGGGATTTGGTTGGAGGTCATATGGTGGAAGCATAAAGAAGGAACTAAGGACCTTTAGCCCATTTTGGGGTTTCATAAATCGGAGGAGTCGGAGTGACTTGCAACAGGAATCCTGAAATCGTGAAACACGAAGTCACAAACTTGAAGAGCCATTTGGGTTAAGTCATTGGTCACACCAGTGGTCACATGGAATAGAGATTCGTGCCTAGTGCTTGTTCATGCGGGCATAACTTCTAGAAGGACATGCTTATTTATATGCATTGAAGGATCCAGAGGGAACTAAGGAACCATTTCGGCCTAGGAGAATAGGAATATCCAAAGACAGGGAGGTCAATGCACCTTGTTGAGGTGGAGGTCTATGTCAAAGTTGTATCTTCCTTCAGATTGGAGCCTTTAAACTAGGGGGTTGGAGATGGAAAATTCATGGAATTGGAGCTTCCTTCAAGTTGGTGCCCGTAAATCAGGGGGTTGGTTCACCTTCTAGTTGGAGCTAAATAATTTTGGAATTTTTCACTTTCTATGAATGTAATCTTCTGATATATAAGAAATCATTTTGTGGTTTTCTCCCATTTGGGTTTCCACGTAAAATTCTTGTGTACTGTGTATTTGTGGTTACATGTTTATGGTATATTCAATGCAATCATAAGTGATTAATTGGTGATATCTTAAATTCTTACATATTATGATTAAAAGTGGTAAAAAGTGTTTAATATTGATTCATCCCCCATCTTAGTATTAGTGAATAATACAACATGATTGACATGATCCAAAATACAGTGAGATTTTGGAAGTATTTACATAATGCAAGGCACTTTTTTGAAGCGCAAGTTGGTTGAATTTATTTCAAATATTTCAGTTTTATAATGAAATAATTGCTTCGGAATTTGCAGAGACATGTGACAGGGCATGTGCACATGTAGGAGGTATGTTAATTTTTGGTTTCACAAGATTCAATACCATTTTCTACAAGTCCACCACAAACAAGAACACAATGGTTCAAAAATAAAAACATTGAACAAAATTCATGGCATCAATTTATGCAGCCAAACACACCAGACCCTGATTGGAGCAAGGGATGTGCATGATATTCAATCATCGAACCATGGAAGGATGTAATATTCTCCATTCATAATTATATTCATTTTGAGGGTCAATATAGTAAATTATTTTTGTATCATATTCAACTCTTGTTGCATGTGAAAGAGGGTTTGTTGATTAACCTACCATTCTTCTTTTGGAAAAGTTTGACAAAAAACATAATTACCAACTTCACAAGAACCCTGACCTCAAAATGAGAACTCTGGCCTAAAAAAACCATATTTTAGGTAAAAAACACAAAAATCAACCCCAAATAAAAAAGTAGTACTACCAACATAACCCTTTCTTTTTTTTTTGGGGGGGGGGGTTTGTTAAAATTGTGACTTGTTTGAAATCATGACTTTGACAACTAATATTGTTGCAAACAAAACCTAAAAATTGATACTCGAATAAAAAAAAATTGCTTCGAGTAGCACTGATTTTATTTTTGTGGTAAAAAATATGATTTGATTAAAACCTTAAAATTGGTTCCTATCTTAACAACTACTACAATTGTAAATAGAAACCCTTAAAACCAGTTCCTATCTTGAAAATGGGTACCATTACGGACATATATATTGAAAATGTGATTTTGCAATTGAAAACATCAAACACTTAAAAACCATGTTTTAAAAGAAAAATAAATTAACATATTTTCAAATTTATGTTTTAAAAATGAATAAAATGAAAAAAAAAACAATGACAATCCACATTTTAAATGAAAACTTTCTCAAATTTTACATTGAAAAAACCCTTAAATAAGTTTTTTTAATTGAAATAAAATGAATAAATTATAAATTTTTAAAATAATTACACCTTTTTTTTTAAATTACACATTTAAAAAAATACATATTTCTTTTATTAAAAAACATTTACACAATTAAAAAAAAAGACAAATTTACACACAAAATTAAAAACAAATTAATTAAAGAAAAATAGATTTTTTTTAATTATTATTATTATTATTCCGGGGATTTTTTTTTTATATACGCTCCAAAAGGAGAATATACATGTTAAGTCTAGTCATTTGTCCTTGTTCAAACCCACTTCATTATCTTTACAAAAAACTTTCAATCTTCTCACTGGGAGCACTTCTATATTTCATTCTTGAAAAAAATTCAGTTCAGTTCTACCATACAAATCTGTGCATACATTGTTAAAAACAATTCCTTTTCTTGTCCTTGTAATATGGAATTATCAGATATGGAATTCTATTTCTTCGATTTATTCTCCTTCAAGGAATTCGTAGAACCTAAAGGCCCCAACTGGTAGTGCAATAGATTCTTTTGATAGTTCGTCCACTTTGGTGTTGAGCTCACGAAGGATGTGGTGAAACGATATCCATTTAAAGGACCGAAAATCAAGCTTAATATCTCTCATGATAATGGCTAATATGATGTATTGGGATGATTTTTTCTTCCTAGCCCAATCAGTTACTAGTTTTGAATCACCCATTACTTGTAGCTTCCTTATGTCTTTTTTCTTTGTTGTCTATAACAACGTCCACAGATCCAATTCTTCCTTGTTGTTGCTTCTAGAAC